>JAGKTI010022732.1:470-15127 GCA_018397915.1 Birgus latro
AGAGAGAGAGAGAGAGAGAGAGTCCTAGGGATTATGGGTCCCACTCAGTAAACAAGGGGAGACCAGTAGGCAGGGATAAGGGTGATGTGTTGTCTTCCCTATGCTGGTAGTTGTGGTAGCAGGGGTGGTGGTAGTTGTGGTAGTGGTTGTGGTGAGTGGTTGTGGGAGTTGTGGCAGTGTGGTGATGGTTGTGGTAGTTGTGGTAGGGACTGGGTATTTACGACAGCTGCAATGGTTATGGTGGCCGTGGCAATTGTGATGGTTCTGGTGGTGGTACTGGTGATGGCTATGGTGACGATGGTGGTAGCGATGGTGGTAGTAATGATGGTGGTGGTGGTGGTAATGATGGTGGTGGTGGTGGTAATGATGGTGGTGGTTGTGGTGGTAATAGCAGTGGTGGTGGTAGCGGTGATGGTGTTGGTAATTGGTGGTGGTGACAACTTTGGCTGCTGTAGTGATGGTATTGGCAGCAAGCGAGAAAATGATCACAGAAATGAAGAAGTTGTTGAATAATCATATATGCTGTCATCTTTTTCTTTTCTCTCATATCCTACTTATTTTTCATCTCCCGTTTCTCTCTTCGTCTTCTCCTTGTTCCTGTATGAAAAATGGATGAACCTGTCACCAGTCCCTTCGTTTTCACCCTTCATTTTTTCTTTTAACGTTTTCACCGTCATCAGTCTGTCACCTGCCTCCACATTTTACTCCCGTATTTCCCACTGTTTTCCTTATGTTCCTCCGTCTTCCTTTTCTTCATATATACTTAACAACAGACGCATTTCCTATACGTAGGGGTAATGCCTCAACACGTTACTGAATATCCTATCATCTGCCCCTGCTTTGCTTCCCCTTTCCCTTTTCCCACTGTTTTTATTTTCCTTTTCCTCTCTTAACCTTCCCCTCCTTCCTGTACTCAAGTCTCGTAGTCCCCAAGGAGCCCTTTGTAACCCTCTAGGGTCTGGTCTCTACCTCCCCCCTCCACTCTCTCTCTACCCCTGCCTGCTCTGGCCTACTGGGACTACTTCTGTACTCCCTGTTAGCTCCCCCCATCCTCCCCCCCCCTCTCTCTCTCACTCTTTCTTTTTTTCCCAGAACTTTCTTTTCCACTCGTCTCTCCCTCTCCCTTTCTCCTTCCCCTTCTCTTCTTAACAACCTCACGCCTTTCTCTTCTCTTTTCTTCCACACTCTACCTTTCTCTTCTCTTTTTTTCCACACTCCTCCTTTCCCTTCTCTATTCTTCCACACTCCTCCTTTCCCTTCTCTTTTCTTCCACACTCCTCCTTTCCCCTCTCTTCATCTCTCCGTCTCTCTGTTCCTCTTCTCTCCGCCTCTCTCCCTCTTTCCTTTCTCCCTTTCCCTCACATCACCGTTCTTGTCCAGGTATTCAGGTCAAAATCAAACATCATTTTGGTGGTGAGGGTGTGGGCTTTCTTCCTTGCCCCCTCCCTCCTTTAACTTCTCTCTCCCTCTCTTCTTATCTCTCCATTCCCCCTTCATTTCCCTCTCCCTACCTTCCCTCCTCTCTCACATCCTTCCCTTCTTTTCCTTTCTTCCCACTGCTCCCACTCCTTCCATCTCCTTCCCTCCCTTCCTTTCTCTTTGCTTAACGTACCCTCTCTTGCCCTCTTTCTCCCTCAAATATTCCCCCCCCTCTCTGTCTGTCTCTGTCTCTCTCTCTCTCTCCCACCGAGACTTGATTGGAAGGAAAATGAATATTGCATGGGAGGAATTTATCTCTCACTAGTTCAGGCATGGATGGTATTAGTCGGCTGATACTCCCTTCGATTCATCTTTCCAGTGATTATTCTTTTGTTCCCCCTTGAATTTCATCACTTAATCGAGTTTCAACGTTTCAGAAATTGGTTGAGCTAGGGTGTGATGATGATAATGATGATGATGACGATAATGTATGGATACTGATGTTTTTATGTTGCAGCTTGGATATTTGGTACGTGTGATGACTGATAAAGATGGTAGAGTTAGTGCTTGTGGAATTTTAAATAACTAAGAAATGATGATGATGATGACAATGCTGATGTTTCATTAACAGGAATCATGTGATCAATGTTTTTTTTAGATGAATGTTTTCCAAGAGCCTCTGAAAGTTAACTTCTTTTTCATCCATCTGCAGATAAAGAATCACAACATGATGCTGACATTACAGATTTACCTACATTAGTTTAAGCTGGGGATTTTTTCTATAAGTGATGATGATTTTGATAATTTCTAAGATCATAAATTAAACAGTTTCTTTTTCTTCCCTTTGCAGACGAAGAAGCACAACCCAAACCACGTGAAGCGGCCAATGAACGCCTTCATGGTGTGGTCACAGATGGAGCGGCGCGAGATTGTCAAGTTCGCCCCGGACCTGCACAACGCCGAAATCTCCAAGCAGCTGGGAAAGAGGTGGAAAAACCTGACGGAAACGCAGCGGCAGCCATACATACAGGAGGCAGAGCGGCTGCGTCTGTTGCACATGCAGGAGTACCCAGACTACAAATACAGACCCCGCAAGAAGACAAAGTGTGGCAACTCCAAGGTAGAAAAGGGCCGGGTGTCTAAAGCAAAGGATAAGAACAGTACTAATAATAACGCCATCAAGGGAGTTAAGTTGACCTCAGACCCCTCCCGTGCTCAGCTCACCACCAGTATGTCCAGCATTAACCACAACAGGCTCAAACTCAAGCTCAAGATCGATAAGAAATTCAAAGACTCAATCCGGAACACCATGTATGTGCCGATAGCACAGTGTACGTCGCCAGCCGAAGTTCCCGCCACCCCCCACGAAATGCCCGCCTCCCCCGAGAGCGCTTCCCTGTACGACAACCACGTCAGCACTTCCACCAGCCGAAGCAGCAGCCGTGCAGCCTCCACCAGCCCTTCCCCTGGCAAGGAGCCATTCCTGTACGGACTCTACACCATCGAGAGTGCACCAGGCCTCACCTCACTCCGCCCAGAGGCTCTCGTCTCATCCACCACTGTCACATCAACAGATGATGATGACGATGACGATGATGAAGACAGGGATGAAGATGACAGGGAGGACCTGCTATTGTACAGCCGAAAACGTCATGCGGTGCGTGATGAGGTGTTTGCTCCCCGCCACGTCCCACCCACCTCCCTCTCCAGCGCCCGCATCGCTGACCCGCCGCCCATCAAGATGGAGCCGCTAGACATAAAGCAGGAGCCGCCCACGGAGCCAGCGCTGGCCGACTTAGACTCCCTCACAGACCTCTTCCCTATCCCCTCAGACCTCAAGGTGGAGGTTGATGAAATAAACTCTGATCTCGATTTTGATGCAGTGTCCACGTCTTCAGGGTCTCACTTTGAGTTCTCAGATGTGTC
Organism: Birgus latro; assembly: GCA_018397915.1. Taxonomy (NCBI): domain Eukaryota; kingdom Metazoa; phylum Arthropoda; class Malacostraca; order Decapoda; family Coenobitidae; genus Birgus; species Birgus latro. Next base: position 3,816 of record JAGKTI010022732.1, read on the forward strand.
TGACATGCTGAGTGATATTGGTGTCAGCAATGACTGTTGGGCTGAGATCGGCATCATCAACTGATGTGATGGGCGGCAGAGATCCTGTCAAGCCCCAGGCACCCCCTGGGAGTCCCCTGGCCATGCAGCAGCTAGAGTCTGGCCCTGGCCTGCCCTGCCCCGTGTGCTGGCCAGGCTGGCCTGACCGCCGGGGCCACCTCAGCCACCACCAGCAACACTTCAATGCTTTTGATCTTAAAGGTGTGCGATGGAGAAAGCAATGCGTGATCTAGTGTAGTGATGTTCTCCATGATTCACTGTGTATTTCATTCATGTTATACATATATTACTATAGGAATCATGGGACAGTGTGGTGGATTGAGCTGTTTAATCAGTGTATTGGAGTTAGTCATAAACAAACTGCTAGAGAAGCGCCAGCCTAGTATTGCAAGTGCCAGTGTTGCGGGGGTTCAAGCACACAGACAGTCCACCCTCGCCGCAACCCACTCCCCGAGGACATATAATCTTAAGTGCATTTTTTTATTTCATCTTACGAGTTGTTTTGTTATGTTGTCATCCCATCACCAGCGAGTGTAAGCATCATTCATCTCACATCACCATCAACCATGCATACATTTTTTTACCATAACAGTTGGAGCATTTTTTTTTACCTTAACAGTTGGAGCATTTTTTGTAACGCCAAAAGCCACGAACCTTCTGAACCAAGACGCAACTGCATAAATAAGAGAACAGCGCATGACGTCACAACCACTGCCATTAACTGAGAAGAAAACATAATGCAAAGAGAAAATGGAGAAGAAAATGGATGGCAAGGATAGAAATAATGAGAGGTATGAGAGAAAATGGATGACAGGAAATAAGAGAGAAAAAAAAAGGTATGTCAAGTTTAAAAAAATGGAGGCTGAAAGAAAATTAAAGATAGTTAAAGAAAAAGATTTAAAAAATAGTGAATTTAGAAGAGCAGTGTTAGGCTACTTGTTTAATAATGAGAGAGATAAGAAAGTAAACATAAGTGTGGATTTACTTGAGCAAAATGTCACCTGTTTATAAAGAGAGAGAAGGCAAAAAAAAAAAAAAGCATACATTGTACAGTAAGTAGTTACTTATTTTTTATGGAATAAATATCATAAGCAATGTTTTTACCTAAGCTATGTTACTTGATTAAGGAGAGAAATAAGGACAAAATGATAAAAAATATGAATTACATGTAGTGTTTCTTGCTTAATGAAGCAGATAATATGCTCTGTTATTTGGCTAATGAGAAGAGATGAGGAGAAAATGATAAAAAAGAAGTGAGCATTGTCAGCCATGTAAAAAAAAGAAAAGAGCATTGTCAGCTATGTTACTTGTTTACTGAGCAAGGTACAGAGCTGTAACTTGACTGCTGAGAAGAGATAAGGAGAAAATGGGAAAGTGAGCATTACCAGCAGTGTTACTTGTTTAGTGAGTGTGATACAAAGCTGTTACTTGAATGATGTGAGAGATAGAGATTAATGGGGAAAAGGATCTGTTACATGACTGATGAGAGAGATAAAGAGAAAATGGGGGAACAGATGTATTATAAGCCATGTGTTACTTTTTCAGTGAAATAACTGTTATCCGTTGACCCTCAAGTAATGACAGTGGGACTGTCGAGCATTGCGTTAAGATTTTCCCATTTTCCTCCCAGACCGCCAACCACCAGCACCACCACTACCACCACAGATAACGGATACATTCACTCCATAGACCAAGTCCGGGGAAGGAAAATTAGAAAACAAAAAAGAGAGAAGCTAACTAATAATAACTCCTTTTTTCAAGTGCAAGAAGGAAAATTGAAAGAAAAGAGCTAGCTAACTTATATTATGATTCTTTTGAATGTCAGGAAGGACAACTGAGAAAGAGAGAAAAAAAAAAGATTGCTATTAATGTGATTCTAGTTCAGGAAAAAAATTGAAGAAAAAAAAATTGGTAATGCAACTTCTTTCAAGTTCAGGAAGGAAAATTGGAAAAAAGGAAGAGCTAACTTATGATAATAAGACTCCTTTCTAAGTGTTGAAGCAGTGTCGAGTTCACTTTGTTCTGGCACATTGTCCACAGAGACCAAGAACTGTTGTTACCTCTGAACAAATTAGGTCCACAACCCCCCAGATCAACCAGCCCCAACCCCCTGTCTCTAGTCTGTATGTTCAGGTTTTATTCCAGAATTTTAAAAAACAAAAAATAAGCATAAAAAACGTGTAATTATAATCGACTGACAAAGAATACTTTTTTTTTTTTCCCCACAACGCATGGGCATTTAGTCTGCATCATTTGTACACACATGGAAGCGGCACACATTACAAGGGACCTGGACTGGACAGCTGATTGTTGGTGCTGACAGTCCAGATGAAAATAAAAACAATGGCAGTAGCACTCAAGAGGCATCCCGCTGATACCAACTCTCCCTCTCTCGTTCGGGGTTACTTCGGATCATACAGTTTTGGAAGCCAGCCTCAGTTATTGCGTTTACCGATTCCCTGATTGTTCGTTTTTATATATATACTTGTTTATACAGTGAGAGGAATTGCTTTACACAGTGTTGGCCTCAGTGTGAGTTTTTTCCCAGGTGTCGGGATCGAACTGGAGACTTTGGGCTGAGTTCTCATTAGGTTAGGAGGCTTTGTAGCATCTTTTCCTTGTCAATTTAAATAAGCACACAACATATTAATATTCACCTGTATGTTACTTATATCAGCTATGTCAGTGTGAGAAACAGATAAGAAAAATGGAAGAGGATGTTAGGGTGAGATATAAGTGACAAGGAAGAAATGTTAAGGTGAGAAACAGAAGAGCATTTAAAGACAAAACTATCACTACGGACAAGATCCTAGAAAGTCTCCTAAACTTATAAGAAGAGGGCCCCTTGGGTTGGTAACAGCGGGTGGCTGGGCTCTGTCGCCGTTGTCCTGGCCCTCTCTGAAGTAAGAAAGTAAAAACAAGTTCCACCCACTAAACCACCCGGTTTTTTTCATATATATCTATATAAACAGTATATATATGAATCTTACAGTATAATAGTAATGGACTTTTTTGTACTAGTATTAATGCCGAGACCCGAGGTGCTTTGAACCCAGGCCATGGAGGGCGACACTAGGACTGGTTCGCTTGCTAAGATTGGTCACGTAAAATAATGTTCGCAACCTGATTCGAAGGGTGATATTCTAAGTGGCTCCTGAATTTTTTTTACGACTCTTCTTAAGGTATTTATTGATGGTACACTGAGACATTCTGTTGCATGTTGTTGATATAAGCATACATAAGAATGTTGAGATGAAACATGCTAGATGAATCACTAAGGAAGAGGTGCTATGAATTCTCCTGAGCTATCTAGAATATCGTTCACAACCTCCTGGGCAAGATGGACCAATCAGAGAAGTTGTCAGACGGGACCAAGTGCGGGTAGACTCCTTCCAGGGCCTTGAGTTGGCAGCGCCCAGGGTCAGAAGCACCAACCATAGACTGCCGATGGTCAGACACACATTTACATTACACATTATACCCTCTGTCTTTCCTAAGTAAGTGAAATGTGAAAGAAAATAAAAAAGAGAAGAAAATCAGCAGGTTAACATCGCAATCATCCATTTACTCGTCGTGTGAGAGGGACGCGCCAGACATCACTCGATCAAGACTTCCCTATCTCTCAAGGAGCACCAGTTCTCACAGTCCTCTCACATTTCCCCCTTTCTTTCATCGTGTAGGGTGTGCAGAAATCGATGTGACTCAGTGTTTCCTCCCTCTCACACTCAAGTCTCTCGGCATTATCTCACTCTCACCTCTCTCTTATAGCCGTGTTCTTGAACTTGGGTGTGCGGAGGCGGTAACAAGCCCTCAGGTTATTAGCAGGCCTTTTGTGAAACCCAAGATGAGAGGAAAGCATGTTTGGCTTTTCTACCTCACTGCTGATTGTGCTGTGTAATGCGGTATTCAGGCTAACCACATTTAGTACTCACAGCTGTTCCATAAATGACCGTCAGAATCTAGGGGCTTGGCTGCACCTTTGGCAACTCAGGTTTATGCATATGGTGATTAGTGTCCTAGGGCAAACATTCTGAATACTGTGTTAGTTACCGCTCTGAACAAAATGGCTTGGTGTTTACATGTCAAGACGCTGAATGGCAGTATAAGTAAAAAGTAATATACATATATAAACATATACTACTGATGTGATTTTTCTAATGAAATAATCTTTAACCAAGTTTTTAACCCCCTCCCTTGCCTTCCCCTCCCACGTCCTTTTCAACCTAATGCTTCCCCCTTTTACCCACTTTAATGGGCACTAATCTCCCCTCCCTCCCCCTTCCCCTAACTACCTCCAGCCTTCTTTCCCCTCTCCCCTTTTGATGGACACTCATGCTTATGTAGATCTCTTTATTTCTCTCAGCAAGTCAAGGAGTTGTTCTGATGAGCTAATGGACTTAAATAGAAGCAGCAGAGAGGTACCCTATTCGCTTTGTCCCATTTACCCTTTCCCTCTCTCCCATTTTCCCTACTAATCCCCCTCTCCCCAAGGCATGTCCCTGTGTCTGTCCAAATACTGTTGCCCAATTTTTCACCTCCCCTCCCCCTTTCCCCAATCATATATAAGCCATAAATTGATGAAACTGATAGGCTGGATGTAATTTAAAAGTTTGGATATATCTTGTGTGAGTTTAGACGGGATTGTTTGTGTGTGGAATAAATAATGTATGTATTGGTGGGGGTGGCTGGGCGATCCTGACACTGGGCCCCTTCCGACTGCTTACCCCCTTCAACATGGTGACGTAATTTCCTGTTTTATTCCTTGCTGTCTCCAGATGATTGTATTCATTTTAGGAGATTCGAACTGCTGGGGTTTTATATACATTTCTTAACCCCATCACGGCAAAAGGTCTTCCCCTAGAGGAACAAAATCATCTCGAGGTATCACAAATAAACCAAAATATACATCACCAGCTTCAAGGGGATAATGATTTGTTGAATATTTTATAGTTGGTGAAGCGACATTGTCAGACTTTGCCCGGACCCCCCCTTAGTTTTCTAGACACTCATATATACAGGCTCTGGATACCATTTTTTGAGAGTTAATAGATACCCCGTACTCAGGGAATGCTTTGAGGGCTGTGGAGGTATCTATCTGGCTACCAAATTCTCAGGACCATACTGTAGGCAGAATAGTAGACTTCCTAGTGTCTCTTCCTCAGAGATTTTCCTTTGCATATTACTCCTCTTTATCCTCTTGTATGTCAGTGAAGCAAACGGCGTTGATCCTAGAAATGCATACTGGTAAATAACAAAGAAGAATATCAAGGAGCAATACGCATAATAAACCGCCAAGTAAAAGGTGCTACAAAGCCTACAATACCACCTAGAGTGTGGCCCTCAGATGCCCCTCCCTTGCTCCACATCTGCATTCCCTGGTTACCAGCGCTGCTTAAGTTATGTGAATTAGAGCAATAAGGAGTATTTTGTAGGTGTTTTACAATTTATTCCTTTATATATGATGTTTATATATCACATGAACGAAATCAAGCGAGGAGAAAGGCGATGTAGCCAGCAACGTACTGTAAGGTTCCATATTCTCTGATTACACTCTTGTCTGTAAACTTGCTCGTGTGGGGTGAATTTCCATGTGCTGGTCACCTCGTCACAGCTCATCTTGTAAGACGAAGCTATTAAAAGCTGTTTGTTAAGCCATGTTAAGGAGAAGAAATGAGGAGAAATTGGTAAACACTTTTGGTAGGACTGTAAACACTGTTATTGTTGGAGTGGATCTCCTAGTTCAACACCACCACCCTCTCGCTCACCCTTGCTGGTCAGGAGAATCAATGTTTTGGATGACAGTCACTGGATGTTAGCGGCGGAACTGAGTTGTCTCACATTCAGTTTGTCCAGTTTTGTTTCCTAGCATTTCCAAGCTCCCTAACCACAAGCTCCCCTCATGACAGTTTATCGTGTCTCCTAGCTGTTACTGGAATCTCCTAGAAGTCCACTAAGGATCCCGCAATCTCTAAGAGCTCCGAGCTTGTACTAGAACCACCTGCCTGAAGCTTGATGCCTCAGCCAACATCAGGTGCTGGAATATTCTTGTCTGTTGTGAGGAGCTCCTAGGCGTTACTGGAGCCTCGCGGTCACTGATGGATGCTCCTTCTCGGTGCAACTCATTTTTTATTATTCGGGAGCGAGCCTCCAGCAGTGACTCTTTGTTGCCAGGAGACTGTAGTAGGATTCACTGGAACCCACTTTTTTAACAGCACCAGATAACCACTGGCACGTCATGATCAGTGTGTTTGTTGTCAAGAGCTTCTGTCAAATAAATGAAGCCACTTGTTGTTAGAAGTTTCTAGCTAATAAGTCAATACTGAAACTTTTGTGTATTTTATCTTGTTTGGGGCTACTAGCAGCTACTAGAATTATGGGTATTGCTAGGAGGCACCAGCAGCCACTCTCTCAGCCACCCAAAATATGGGTCACCAGCTGATGTGAGTTTCCTTGTCAATTTGATCACTGCTCAGTCTGTGACAGCAGCAACAACTTTCATGTTTGGAACCACTGTGTTGCCTCTGGAAACTTCTAGCAGTACTGGAAACCTCTTGTTTGCCACCAGGAGCTTCTGGAATTCACTGGAAGTTACTCATCAGTGTCTCCTAGCAGTCAAGGAAAACTTTTCTTGCACTAGGAGCTCCTAGCAATTAGGACCCGTAGCCAACTAGCCGGCAGAGTTTTGCCGCGTCTTCCTGAAAGAGTACAATGCTGGTGAGCTTCAGGACGGGTCGCAGCGGCGCTCCCTGGACACCCTCAGGATCTCACTTAGTTAGCCCGCCCCGCCCCGTGACCCACACCCTCACCTTGTCTACATCCCTTCCCACACCCTCACCCTCGCATTCTCCCCCACCCATGGTATCGCCCTCACTCCCACCCCGGCCTGTGCCTCCACATACGGTTCCTGCCTCCAACCCCTCCCCCTCCCCTTTGCTCAGCAATCCTGTCCCCCCTCCCCACCTCGTCCACCCTTCTTTAGGGGGGTGGCAGCTTCTCTTTCAGTTGTTCGGTTCCTGCCACCATATTAACCCTTGGGGCCTTTAAACAAGCCCTTTGATTGGTCTAACTTTTTTTTTTTTTGTTCTTGAAAGTGCGGCTTGGTAGGGTTAACTATTTTTTTTTATTTTTTTTTTATTTAGGGAGCCGCCTAGAGGCTGCGATCTGTCCGACTGGTCACCCTGCCCCCCGCATCCCCCACCCTCCCCCTGACTCCTCCCACACTGACAAACTCACATACTTTTCCCTCAACCACAGTTTTTCAACAAACATTTACTTCAGTCATTCCAAACGTGTGGCTTTTTGCTACACAGTGTATAGGACGAAACCAGTCACTTTCTTTTTTCTCCCTTTGTTGAAAATCTGGTGTAACGTCAAGTCGCTCGAGTACATAATTCCATGTTGACACAAAAAAGGAAAAATATATACCGAAAAAAAGGCTCTCTCTATATTCTAAACCTTGTATAAATATCCCTTTGGTCGCGGTGGACTTAAAAGAGTATGAAATCGTTGGGCAATGGGTGGGACACAAAGTTCTTATAGTTTTTTTTTATTTTTTTACCTGGTTGGTTAGGTGAATTAACCCACTGACTATCAGGGTTTCTTTCATCTGAACAAAATCGTCTGAAGCCAGCCTAAATAAATTTCGAGGTGTACCAGTAGTAGACAATGGGTTCCTCGTGATATTATTTAAAGTCTCTCACTGCTACCATTTTTTTTTTTTTTTCGGCTGAGCAAAATCTGGAGTTAGACCTAATAAAGTACTTAAGTGTCCCAACCAAAGGAAAAGTATTAATTCTTCAGAAAAAAAAGGAACGAAAAAAAGAAAGAAAAGTTCGTTTAAAGTTCAGGATACCTGGTAAAGCACATAAATTCGCGGCCAGAGGGAAAAAAGTAGGATGCAACATAGAAAAAAAAAATTGCAGTGATCGTAACTGGCTGTCGTGTGCGTAGTTCAGCAGGACCATAAACAACCTTACGATCATCTCCCCATCGTAGCCAAGATATGTTTCCCAAGTAAAATGAGAGACAGGGAGAACTTCTACACTCCCTTTTTCCTGTCCTTTCATGAAAAAAAGAGCCAGGATCTGTTTTTCCTGGGAAGGGCAAGGAATACTGGAATTCTTGTCCTTCCAAAAAAAAAAAGTCAAGATCTTTCTTTTAAATATAGGAAGAACAAGAGATACTGGAAAATATGCACTCTTATTTTCTTGTCCCTCCTATGAAAAATAGCCAAGATCTGTTTTTCGCAGGAAGACTAAGAGATACTGGAAAATTCTGCCCCCTCCTCTTGTCCTTCCTATAAATGAAATATCAGTTACGGCCGGGATGTGATCGTAAGCTTGTCCGTGAATCCAGGCCAAGGGAAGCTAAAACTGCGTGATTAAAAGCCCGTGTTCTAGTCAGCTGAGGAGGTTCTTAGCATTTCTTCTGAGCCTATTTATTTCTGCAAAAGAAGCACCAATATTCTCTTGAGTGTTATTTATGCAATCCTGAATATTACCGAGTGACTGCACATAAGTAACATATAACTCTAATATTACCAAGAGATTGCACATAAATACCATACAACTCTTACATTACCAAGAGACTGCATAAGAATAACATACAGCTCTTAAAATACTGAAAAACTGCACATAATATACAACTCTAATATTACCGAGAGGCTGCAGAAATGGCAAACAATTCTTCCTTCTAGATTAATTTTGCATGCTACTCTGCCATTTTCCATTTATTATTCGTCTCTTTAATATCAACATAAATTACATAAACATCATATAAAGCAATTCTGATGTCCTGTTTGCGGAAACAAACTGGTTATGGAAGAGGTGCTTGGGGAGCCTCCTTGATGAACGAGAGTAGGGCCCTTCAGTTCATGTTCAAAGTGGTTTTAGGGACACCGCAGCTCCTGTTCCTTAGCGATTTATGAAGATTATATAGGTAGCATGGAAGAGGATGTTAAAAGTGTAATGTGAAAAATAATTTGCTAAAAAAGGGATGCAGCGATGACTCCCATGCCTCCAGGGATAAGGCTCTAGGGTTCCAATGAATTTTATATAATCGCCATTGGACTGTAACGCAAATTAATAAGAAAAAATAAATAGAATAAAAAATACTTGTGTAGGAACAAATTTTTAAAAAATAGATCTAGTATCACAGGATTTTTATAATAAATTACCCATAAAACCCTCTTCTTTTTACATGTATACCTTGTTATTGATGAATATATATTGATTTCTGGTGTTGTGTTTTGACACTGCATATTTGGATGTTTATGACAGAGTTGATGGATAGAAAAAAAAATGGAAAACATAGATAGTGATTTTTTTTCTTTTTAAACTCAATTGGTTTCATCCTGATGCTACCAGATGCTTTTATTCAGCTTTAAATAGCAAAATAAGGGGTTAATGGAGGCTATATCTTACCCCTGGAGTCAAGAAGGAAGAAAAAAAAAAAGCAGAAAAAGAGAAAAGAAAAAAAATCATTCCTAAACTGAGAAGAAGCGTCTGGTGGTAGCAAGAGTGAAATACGAAATACGTCATTGGACTAAAGAGTTACGAGTTTTTTAAATATTGATAACTGGAAGGATATGTGGGGAAGAAGCCAATAATTCATCTTTTAACGTAATTTTGATTTTGGCGTTAATAGCACATATGGGGGTATAGTTAATCCAAATATACTTCATAATACAGTATCTGCAGTTCCGAGGCTTTGCAATCAGAAACAATGTGTTTTTTGGGTAAAGCAAATTTTTCCTGCCTACTTACGACTGGGAGGTTCAATTCGAGTCTATATTTGTACTGTTATTTTTATTATTTTTATTTCAATATTAGTTTCCTACCTACGATTTGGAGGTTCGAGCATTTTTTTTNTTTTTTTTCTAGTTTTCTCCAACCACACGATTTTCATTCCAACTTAGGATGGATCTGTAGTGCTGCAGGGGAAAACGGAGGCTATATCTAACCCCTGCAGTTTGAAAAGCGTATCCTGAGGTAAATGGGAACGTCTGGAGAGAAAAAAAACTTAAACATTAAAGAACGCGTCATACGATCGAAGGGAAAGAGACAAAATACACCAATTGGGTAAAACCAAAGCATTTTTTAACATACCGTAACTATGACTCAAAGGTACATGTTACGACTTTATTACGTCTGTTGGCTATAACTCATTTTTTTACGTAGCCGAATTGGAGGTTTATGTAAAAAAAAAAAATCTGTTGTGTATAACTAAACCAGTTCATTTACATTAATACGATTTGAAGTCTTGTTAAAAAATACGTCCATTGGCTATAACTAGACTATATTTTGATGTGCAACCTAAAATTTTATACGCCACTGTATGATCTAAAGGCTTATAGGCTATCAGGCAGCAGTGTATGGGGGTATAAGGGTGCCAAATTGAAAGCAACTGGAGGCAGATGTGACGATGTTTCGGTTCTGTACTTATTATATACACATGATTCTGATGGCGTATTTCCTTTTTATTTTATTTATTTTACTTTTGTCTTTCTGTCTCTAGACGATTTTATTCTTTTTACGGGAGGAACCTTTTTGTATTGGAAAGTGTTTAATGTAGCCTTTATTTAGCTTCTTTGTGCTGGGCAGAGATGCCTCCAAGTGGTGGCACCAATATGACCAGGTGGTGGAGCTGCCTGGTTAAACAAACTTCCCTCACTCCCATCTCTATCCCTTTGGAGAGGATAGCTGACAGCAGAATGGGAGTTTTGGCTTGCAGTCCACTGGGTTTACGTTCAGATGAGCCTAGGTTTGCATATACTTTCTTAATACACGAGCTTCCTCCACCTTAGGTAAATAAAATCGTCTGGAGGCAGATAAAAAAAAATGGATTGAAAGTAAATAACTATCCTCGTCTATCCCATTCCCTTATCCACTACCTATCTACCTTATCCATCTCGGGAGGCAAACTTTTTATCTAACTATCTATCCAGGTCCTTCAGGTTTAATACTAGGCTGTTTTATCTATCTATCCAGGCCCTTCAGGTTAACAGTAGAGTGTTTAACTATCTGCCTATGTATCTATTTATTCAGGCCTTTGATGTTCAATTCTAGGCTGTATATCTATCCAAGCCCTTCAGGTTCAATACTAGACTATCTATCTGTCTATCTATCCAGGCACTTCAGGTGTAACACCTGACTGTTTATCTGTCTATCTATCCAGGCATTTCAGGTGTAATACTAGGCTGTCACCAACAAGCACAAAAAGAAAAAAATGAAGTTATGTACATGTGTAGTAATAACTTTGGCCCAATGTAAAGC
>JAGKTI010022733.1:2975-15127 GCA_018397915.1 Birgus latro
GTGTGTGTGTGTGTGTGTGTGTGTGTGTGTGTGTGTGTGTGTGTGTGAGTGTGTGTGTGTGTGTGTGTGTGTGTGTGTGTGTGTGTGTGTGTGTGTGTGTGTGTGTGTGTGTGCAATACAAATAAAAAGAACCCTTAACTGATGGTCGTACCGTTTATAACTCAGTAGTCAACTCTGTCACTGCCCTAATTGTCACCATTTACTCAGTTCTTGGCTCTGTTACTCCCTGACTTTTTCGCCTGCTCGCCACAACCTGTCTCCCTCCGAGCCTCCACCCCTCACGTGTTACACAGCTCACAGATTCATTCATTTAACTTTAATACCTCCCGCATCCACTCGGCTCGGCACTCTCGGTTCCTGGAATATTCGGCGTGTCCATGAGATTAGTAGTAATTCCGACCCGGAGTGAGTCTGAAACGCAATCTCCATTACCTTGGTGATGAGGATTTCCAGTAAACGCTCGTCCTCGTTTGGTTGCCTATTTCCAGCTGTTCAAAAGGGAGTTTCATTTTGGCTACATCTTTTCGTTGTTCCTGTTCTACATAATGAAAGCCGGGTAAACTTCAATCACAAGCTGATGTACGCTACAGGGATAAAGAACTATAGGCACATTATAACTGTATATTTTATGTGGAAAACATATTAACTCTCTGTCAGTTAATGTATTCGTTTTTTCTTGCTATCCCGAGGCTATTTTATTCGGATTTAGAAGATGTATTTGGATAAGGAGAGGTTAAATGCAGCCCTAATTAACCCATTCAATAAAAAAAAAAAATCTGTTTTAAGTTTAATAAAATCGTCTGGAAGTAGCATCATTACGTAGAGTACAAAATGATTCATGCGTGATGACCTTGACAGTGCAATGACCTTTGTGCTTTGTACCATTTGTACCCAGTGACCTTTGACCTTTGTGCCCATGACCTTTGAACTAATGGTCGTCAACGAATGAAACGTACCCAAAGTTTGAGTTAGCCAAGTCCCAGTCATGTGCAGTGGTACCGTCCCTCCCTTTACCCCACACATTCGCCCCCGGATGTGTGCTTTCGTGCAGGAATGTATTGAATGAATTAAGATGTAAAGAATCGTATACTAAGAGGTCTGAAAATGGGACAGAGAGTCAATGTCCTGTGTGAGTTATTTCATCACGTTTGTTAATGTATCATGGGGTAGGGGATTGCGAAGTACATCCCCCCCCATGTTCGAATGTGGTACAATACGTGGTTTGTATCACACACTCATGCACTATTATATTGTCGAAAGTCTGAATACAATATAGTATGTAGCTTATACCATACCCCCAGACAGAGAAGGTTCTATATGTGTAGTTAGATCATGATAAAGTACTCCCCAAAAGTCTGAATAAAGATGGTGCATCGTAGTGCTGTAATCATAAATTTCTCAGTTAATAAATGGAGGTAGGGTAGTGATTAAAAAAAGAGTGGCAAGATAAAGATTTACGTCATGCTTGTTAACACACGACCCTCGGGACATATGTTTAAACAAGTTTCGTTTTGTGACAGGTAGATGGTATACAAATCAGAAGTCACGTGACCCCAGATAAGCTAGAGTGGGTTGAGTCTGTCCCTGGCCTTGGGTGGCCCTGAATAAATCCGGCCTGGCCCATTATACTCACGGGGAATCTGACGCATCAGTATTAATGGGAAAAGGTCCACCCCCACAGCTGCTGGTGTGAAGGATAGTGAAGGGGCTTAAAGTATGAGTCACAGGAGTCTGAAACCAGGTCGCAGAAGCTGGCTGTAGTCAACACCACCCCTAATGACGGAGGGGGGACAACATTCAGCTAGTCAAATGACGAGAAAATTTTACATTACTACTGTTGGTGATGTTGATAAATATAGGTGCCAAGAAGTAATTTTTTGGTTCTCTTGTGTTTAATGTAATCCTTGATGGAAGCAATACGTGCGGCAGTGTATCTGTATTGTCCTAAAGTGTTATTTTGTGTACTAGTGTGTATGATAGTTTGTAAAAATAACTCAAACCATGAAATATTTCTCTTCCTCCTCCAACAAAATTCTTGATAAAATATCCTGTCTGCCAACCCTTGGCTTCTGTAGTACTTATATTGTCAAATACAAGAAAACGTCTGTAAAAGCTGCCTGAAAAGCGAAGAAAAGCAAATGTATCTGGCTTTTCGCCCTAGCTCTGATTTATGTCCTTTTATCCCAGCTGCGGAGGAAAATATAAAATTCACTAGGTTGTATGTTGCGGATTCACGATACTGACTACTTAACCAAATACGCAAATATATAAATATTTTTTTCACAGACAGGGATATGTATGCACATATTTTTACGGTACTATGTTTTCAACAGAGTATTTTTTGTTCTTAGAAAAATGTTTAGACCAGTTCAACAACATGTTATTTTGATCTGTTGTCTTAATTCATCAGCTTTGGGGGCGGAGGAGCTGGAGACTTTTGGCATACTCTTGTGTCTGTAAAACTCCACCCACCCAAGGTATCGGTATCAGTGTTTACTTAGGATGAGACTGGCATTCTGCAATTTACTTAATCTAAATTTAGGGATCAAAACAAAATACCATTTATTGTTAGTGTTAGTTTTGCAAATCTTTATTTTACAGTTTTCCACAGGAAGTTGACTATGCCTACTCATTCTTTAAAATACTGGAATCTTTTTATAACGTTAAGATTGTAAATTAAAATAAATTCTATGGTATCTTAAAGACCATCAGCTCTAGAACATTGAAAATACTTTTATCCTATCAAATCTGACTTTAAAAATCCTCAGTAATCCATATAAAACGGAAGTTCAAATCATCCTTGTTCAACACAAGGTTAGAACAGTGTGTATCCACTTAAATCTACAATAAGAATTTGCAAAAATCATCTTAAAACATACTGACAATAACAAATTAGAAAAATACATTTCATCATGAAAATCAGAGGAAAAAAATATTTACAACTATTGGCTTAGGCAAAAGAAAAAAAATCCAACTTCTTCCAGAGATAAACCTTAAAGGAAGACTTAGAGTTATTTAAACATAATACGCTGAACACAAACAGAATAACAGTCACAGGAAAAATAACACACTAACAAATAATATGGCTAACAACCTATTATATTAAGGAAACTCATTTATACCTATCATCAACTAATACCATAAAAGATACCCTCCACCACATAAAGCTAAAACTAACTTAATTAAACACCTACCAGCACAGGGCATAATCTAAAAATTAATTTTCACCATATAAAGTGAAAACTACACTTACCTGATAACCCTTCTACCATAGAACATAATCTAAAAAATCCATTCATCTATATAAAAGTTAAATCTACACTTAACTAATTACCTGCAACAAAAGAACTTAAATCTTTAAAATTTTCACTTATCTAATGAACTCTGTACCGATTGCAGAGTATATCCCGTGTCAGGACTGTGCGATTCCATAAACATATCAGGATCAGTCTTACTTAATATATTCTGCGCGACGTTATGGCATTCTATGAGGCTTTCCATCGGTGAGTCTAAATCATCCCCCCACCACTGTGCACATTTGAAAAAGTCATCTGAGGAGCCAAAACTGTCTTCCAGCCGTTGGGATATCGAAGGTGAGTTGTCTGACTGGGTCGACTACTGAGTCAACCCCATCAGGCCTACCACCCCTTATCACTCTGATTGAAGAGAACAATGGATCATGTGTCTGTAATGTTTTTTCTTTTCTTAATCCGTGTGTGTTTGGCGTGGAAAAGCTTCAACAACGACGTATGGGGGGTCCTGGAGTGTATCCAGGCCTCCCAATTTGACCAGAACTAAGAACAGACCCAGTGTTCCTGCACATACCCCTCTGAGGCTCATCTGCACCTTCATGGTGATGGTTGTTGATTTGGAGGTGACCTGGGAGTGCTCGGAGTGGAGAGCTTGGCGTTTGGATGAGTAGTTTTGGTGATGAGGGTAATTTTCTCCATTCTCGATCTGATTACGGTTGTCGTATCCGAGGGCTCCCTCCCAGGACCTTGTTCAGGTCCTGCTGCTGCTGCTGCTGTGGGCTTTGGGGAAGGTGGGACTGATGGAGGTGGTGGGATGGTACAGGAAACAGCGATATTGGTGGATGTAGTGTTAGTGTTTGTTGGTGCTGTGGTTGTGATGCGGGGTTTTGGGCACCCTGCATTTACAACAGTGGCTGCTTCACCGACTATCTTATCAACCAGCTCAGGCAAATTGTCCAGAATCTGGCTGATGAGCGCGTATGTATGATTACTATTTTTCACACCTCGTCTGTTCCCTCCATTACCACTGCGAGTGGAACCGGTGTTTTCCAGGACTAGAATATGAAGATTTTGAAATAAACCATTGGACCATCTAAGACACAAAGACAAAAGCAACATGTAACTACACAGCAATGAATGATTTAACATGAAAAAAAAGGAGGAGCAAGAACAGAGCAGTGCATGGAAATCTACGATTGTAACAAAAGTGATGGATTATGTGGAGAGGTGGGACACTTCAGTTCTGAGTATCCAAAGAAGAAAAGGTCAAGAAGAAGGCTGCAGAAGACAGGGAAGAAGCAGAAAACGAGTAAAGGCTGGTGTTAAGGGGCAACCACCAGCTAGCTTCACCCAAGTAGCCCCACCACCAAGAAAATGCAAGAGACCTACAACTGACAGTGTGTGAGTAGATGGAAGAATAGACGGCAAAATGTGTTCCTTTGTGATTGATTCAGCTTCAAAGCAGACTTTTGTGAGGCCTGATATGTTACATCATCGGTATCTGCCTAAGTCATCAGAACAAGTGTGATGTAACTGGGCACTACGCAGAACTGAGGGGGCTCCTGGATCTCTGGACTGAAGTGGCAGGCAAGAGGCTACGCTTTCAGTCAACATAGCTGACGTGGACGATCCTGAACTTCTGCTCCATGAAACTCAGGGTCTGAGGAAAGTTGTTTCCCTTCATGGCAGTGAGTCATACCTGTTCTGGTGGTGGGGTGAGGGCGCTGCACACTACAGTGATACCTCCAAGCTCAGAACTGCTGCTCCATTGCAAGGTGCGTGGCTCATCTGATAGCTGTCTAGGGGTGGTGGAGCCAGAGGGCGGTGAATGATGAAGGCCGGAGTGAAGTGCCGGTTGTGGTGGCCAGTATCTCCCTTGAGCCACAGAAGATCGAGGGAGAAATTGTGGGACTGTGTCAGGCAGTGGACCCTGAGTGGCATCAGAGGAAGGCCTGTAAAAGGAGTGTAGTCAAGGAAGATGGGTATCTGCCAGACCACTTACTAGACCTATTTTCAAGGAGTTGCTAATGCCTGGATGACTCACAAGTGCTGAAGCTGAGGCAGCTGCTAACGAAGTTTGCTGATGTCTTTTCTACCAGAGACCTAGACTCGGGGTGCACTGATCTGGTGGAGCAATATATAGACACCGGAGATCACCTCTTGATTAAACAGCCAGCGTGGAGGATGGCACTAGCCCAGTGGCAAGAAGTGGAGAAGGTGATGGAGAATCTCCAGAGTCAAGGAATGATAGAAAAGTCCAGCAGTTCTTGAGTGGTAAGGAAGAAGTATGGCTCAGTAAGGTGCTGTGTGGATTATTGAGCCCTAAATGCAGTGACAGTGAAGGATGCATACCCCTTGCCAAGGACTGATGACACACTGATTGCTCTGTCAGGTGCTAAGTGGTTCTCCACTCTAGATTTTAAAGCAGGATATCACCAGGTGAAGGTTGCAGAGAAGTGCAAGGGGAAAACAGCCTTTTCATACGGGCGGGGTCAATGACAGTTTAAAGTTATGCCATTTGGCCTATGCAATGGGCCAGTTACTTTTGAGTGACTCATGTATCGTTTACTGGAAGGCCTAAACTGGCAGACAGCTCTCATCTATCTGGACACTGTCACTGTGTTTGAACAGACTTTCGACCAGGAATTGGAGAGGCTGTCGGAGGTGTTCAACATAGTCTGAGCAGCGCACCTCAAGCTGAACCGCGAGAAGTGCTACTTCGTTCAGAAGGAAGTGACGTACCTGGAATACATTGTAGGCGAGGGTGGCATGCGCACTGATCCAGAGAACGTGGCAGCTTTGAAAAACTGGCTGGTTCCAACTTGTGTGAATGAGCTACGGAGTTTCCTGGGTTTGTGTACCTACTTCTACAATAACCACACCTCTGCATAAGTTGTTGGGGATGAGGCAGAAGTTTACGTGGACTGCAGTGACTCAGAAGGCTTTCGATGAACTCAAGCATGTGTCGGCAAGCTCTCCAGTATTACCGTACCCAGATTAGAGTCAGCCATTCATCCTGGACTGTGATGCTAGTGCCCATAGTATTGATGGAGTCATGTCACAGAAGAAGGACGGACCAAAAGGAGTGTGGTGGTGTATTACAGCAAGAAGCTCAGCCCACCAGAGCAGAACTACTGTGTGACCCATAAGGAGCTCTTGGCAGTGATGAAGAGCCTTGACTTTTTACATCCCTACTTGTATGGGTCCTGGATCATCAGGACGGACCATGCAGCACTCAAATGGCTGAAGACGTTGAAGAGTCCGGAAGGACAACTGGCACACTGGCTTGGGAAGCTGGAGCAGCACACTGGGGGAGGCAGCGGCTCAATCGGTAGAGAGGTGGCCTGCAGTCCTACCGGACCCAGGTTCAAATCCCCATTGGGGCAGGGAACAGATTAAGGATTTGAATTTCATAAAATCAGACCTGCTGACACGTCGTAAAAATACCCGCTAATACCAGTACACCAGTCCTGTATGAGACAGCCCTAGCATGTATTCAGTATGGACGGTAGGTGTTAGACCCGAAGTGGTGACATGTAGAGGTGTATGGTATGCAGGAGGACTACTGGGCCTTGGGAGCAGGCTGTGAAGGCTATGCCCAAAGTTGGACACATTAAAAAAAAACAAAAAACTGTGAGGTGCATCACTGTCCTGGGCAGGTCCATGGCAATGCTGACAGCCTAAGTCGTGACCCAGAATGGCAGCAGTGTAGTAAAAAATATCATAGCAAGAAATGCAGCTGTACTGCAGTGACAGGGACAGTGTCAGCTAAAGAGGACCTGACGAGAATGAAGATGGATGATGCAGATTTACAACCAGTGTTACAATGGCTGCAGTGGAGTACAGTGCGTCCATCTTGGGAAAAGTTTTCCAGATTCAATGTTGCGACTAAGAGTTACTGGAGTCAGTGGGACCTTCTTCGTTTGAAAAATGGACTACTGGAGCATCAGTGGGAGACACCCGATGACCTCAGCAAGTATTGGCAACTAGTGATTCAGATAAAATGAAGTCTAGGATCTTGGATGAGTCCCATAACCAGATAACTATTGGGCACCTGGGAATGAAGAGAACTGTAAGTCGGCTGCAGCAGAGGTTCTACTGGACTGGCATGCAGCAGGATGTTGAAGAGTGGTCTCGGGCCTGTGATATATGCTGTGCCAAGAAGGGACCCAAGAAATGTGGTTGCACCCTTGTCCAGCTGTACCAAGTGAGTGTACCAATGAAAAGAGCCACGATGGACATTGCTGGGCCTCTGCCACTCGCTGAAAGAGGAAACCGGTATACTATATATGTGTCGCCATGGACTACTTCACAAAGTGGCCAGATGCCCATGCCATCCCTGATCAAGAGGCTGCGACTGTTGCTCAAGTGTTGGTTGACCAGATTTCGCGTGGTTTGGGGATGCCACAAGAGCTACATTCAGACCAGGGTAGAAACTTCGAGTCTGCTGTGTTCCATGAGTGCTGCAGTTCCTGGGGATCAAGAAGACCAGAACAACCCCAGTAAGGCCACAGTCAGATGGGATGGTGGAGAAATTCATCTGGACCCCCGGACATGAATTGACCAAGTACTGTGTAGAGGGACAAATGGAATGGGACCAGAAATTACCTGCGTTGGTGATGGAATATCAGTCTGCATCTCATGAGTCTACCGGCTACATCTCTGCAAAACTGATGCTGGGCCACGAGTTATGTTTACCTGTTGATTTGTTAATGGGAAAGACTGGCTGAGGTATATCATCAAGTGCAAAGAGCTCTAAAGTTTTCAGGTGAGGTAATGAAGTGCAAGTATGAAGCCAAGGCAAATGAGGTGAGCTTCAAGGATGGTGACAAAATTTGGTTATACAGTCCTCAGTGGAAGAAGGGACAGTCACCTAAGATGCAGAGTCCGTGAGACGGGCCTTACACTGTGTTGGACTGCCTATCAAATATAACGTACCGGATTCCAGAAGGCAGGAAGTCTTCCCTGAAGGTGGTACATGTGAATCGTCTGTGGCCGTACCATGGGCCAGGACAGTATAACTGGGACGTCTCCGACGAATCATGCTTTCCCACAGCCAAGGATGTAGAGGAGGACCAAGGATCTGAAGTACAAGAGGACTGTGACAGTTTCCAAAGACAAATGCAACAGGAGGAGGACCAAGACATTCCAGGAGGAGTGGACTGTGTGGAGGAGGAGGGACGTCATCAGAAGTGGCATAGGAGAAGACCTGATAAGTGGAAGGAATATTTTGTGTATAATTAAATGTTTACTTTGGATTAAGGGCTATTTTTGTATACACTGTGTAGTTTTGCAGGAATGACAAAGGGCTAGGGAGGGGATAGTGTTGAGAAGCAGGATGTGCTAGACAGGAAGTGCTGGATGGTTCCCAGTACTTCTCGTATTTTCCAGTTACGTGTCAGAGTTGCCACTTTGCCTGCTACTTGTGAACGGATGTATTTTGTAAGATGTACATCGATTTTTGTGCTCTTTTTCTCTATAATGTTTTATTTATGTGATTGTTAAATTATGTAATTCTATCTCAGTTTGTATGGTAAATAATTCTGAGTGTTATGCAAGTAAACCCAGGAATATTTGGATTCTTCCGAGTTGGTAACTGTTGCTTCTCCGAGAATGTAGTAGATCATTCTAGTATATAGGAAGCTTATATAAGGATGGGGAGAGGGACTAGGGGGAGTTTTTTCAGTTCAGTTTGAGTTTAGTTCAGTGTCAGTTCAGAGTCACTGCAGATTGTATAGCTCCGGTACTTGTGAAAACCGTGAGGTGTAGTTGGCACGCATAGAGTGTAATTAATTGGAAAATAAAGACAGCGAACTTAGGAAGCCAGTGTTTATTTACAATACCTGAGCTGATCTATCTATCTATCTATCTATCTATTTATGTATGTATGTATGTATGGGGTTACGAGAGAGGTAAAAATGCGTAATGGAGAGAGGGATGGCGTTTGTAATGATATATGAAAACGGAGTATCTCAAAATTTGTCTTGCGTGTACTTGGGAATACCGTGGGCTGCTGAGCTAGCAAAAAAAATGCTTGGTCAGGTACATATTGCATCAGCTGATTGCAGAACAACCAAAACATTCAGAATGGCTGAACATGCACTAAATAAAAAAAAAATCATCTACGATCTATTGTTGGATGTTTATAGTTAGAAATGCAGCACTGAAAAGAGAAGAAGCAGAACGGTCATGACCAAGAAGTACGACATTGGTTGAAAATTATTAGTATGCTTTCGTCCCTGTGTGTAGTGACTACATTCTTACGTCATTTAACCTATGTATTCAATAATGATTAATTACTCATCACAATGACTGGTGAAATTTTACATCTGCATAGGCGAGAGAAAGCCCACAATTGGCGTTCCTGAAATATGGCGTTGAAGGGGCCGCCTATCTGTGTCCAAACACAGGACTGCTGCGACCACTCCACCTCTAACTTTTCTCCCTTTGCTGGGTGACCACNAGGATAGAGTGGTGAATCTGCAAATGAAGTGGAAAGTAGAATGGCACATTGAAGGAAGGTGGACGGTGCAAAGATCTTATTATGGCAGCTGCGGGTGACTTGCATGAAGTTTTAGTGTAATCAGACTTCCGGGATTGAGACTGTGGCAAGGACTGAAAATGAAAAGTCAAGGGTGACAGCATTGGGAACGCGGCTGCTGAGGAGTCTGTGTGTGTGTGTGTGTGTGTGTGTGTGTGAGTGATAAGGAATAATGTTATTCGTGAGAGATGTGAAGTAAAGACGCCTGTGGAGACCAGAGTCGAAAAGAGTGTGATTGGATAGTATGTTCATGTGATAAGAATCGTGTGAACAGAGTGGTGAAGATGATATATCAAAGTGAGTCTGAAGGTTGGAGGAGGCGTGGTAGGCCATGAAGAATGTGGATATACAGTATATGGCAAGTGACTGTATGCGAGAGCGTGAAGAGAGTGATGAGGGAATGGAACTGACAGTGGATCGAGCTGATTGGAAGAACTTTGATCAGATGAGTGTGTGACAAGGGTTTGTCCCCTTGCTCATTTCCGGTGAAGTGATGGTCGTCGGAGTGACTATAGCTGATAGGCGGTACGAAGCACATAAATTTGGATATGAAGTAGAGCCAGGAGTTCGGGGGCTTGAATGTTGAGTGAATGGGAATGTGGCCTATTTAACTAGGGAAAATCTGGTTACTTTCTCATTCTATCAAGTTTTGACAGTGGCTCTCTGGACCCTACCTCACCAGTTTCTAGGGAGCGAAAGGAGGTCTAGTCATAATGATGATAATAACGATGATGATGATATACCGTACCCTGATAGGTCACATTAGTTTCGTGCGGCTTAACCAATTATTCATCCAGACTGCCCAGTAGTCGTGTGGTTATTATTCAGCAATGTAACTCGCTTCCGGAACTGAAAAAAGATAATTGTTTGTCATATGGTGTACAAGTACTTTGAAGGGAATTCTATATGCGTAACTAATATTTGCTCATCATGTGTAAATATAGAATTATACTTAGAAAAAAATAATCTCGCTACTGACAGCCTTAATATCGACTTTTTTTTTTCCATTTCTTTTTAAACCTGCCTAGTCAAAATTTTCTCCTCAGCCGATAGTAACACTTTTTGCGGACTGATTGCCGTATACAGATTTACACACACACACACACACACACACACGCAACTGGACGGGGTGAGGCGACGTCAGGGATGCGTCAGGAATCAATACTGGTTGCCACACACTTCCGTAAACACCGCGGACGACTCCACACGCCTTAACAGAAAACTATATCACTCCACAATACACACAGACACATACACCACGCTACACCCAGCTCCACTAACCTCGCCACACCGCACGGAGCCCCACACACCACAAACGCCACACTGCTCCAAAACACATTAATCACACCACACGACACCACACCTACCAATCCTAAGCACACCACATCTGCCAAACCACGCAACACTACACTCACCACACCATTACGACACCAACACACTACATATCATTCCAAAACAAAGCACACCACACCTCGCCAACATCAACCCCCCCCCCCCCCCCACACACACATATCACACCATACCACATCACCACCATAAGCCTCACAAACACATCACACCACACCACACCACACAAAGACAAGTCCCACAAACACATTACACCACAATATTTCCAACCCTCTCCACACACACACACAACACATCATACCGCACCGCATCACACCACTACTAGCCTCCACACTCATCACACGACATCACACAAAAAAGTACTTACGCTAATAAGAATAACAATTGAGGTTCATTATTATTTTCCCATAACACACTGGATTGAACCCTCTAGTATTATATTTAACAGCTCAGTAATTTTACGTTTTAACTCGGTTTTTCTTTTCTAACGCTGTCACACGGTCTAAGCACCAGGTAATGCAGAGGGTAGATCGTCAAATTCAGAGGGACGGCCAGGCAGGGGTTCGATATCCATTTGCTGTGTGGAGTTTTGGGATCATGCAATGTCACAGTGAGAAGTACGCTGCTTATATTTATACTTTTAACCTATTGGATGGCTGTAGCCTATCCTCAGGCGCCTACACCTTGAAGGGGATATTATGGAACAGGGATTTACCACTCACCACTCGCTGTGCTCTGTGTTCATGGCATTCTCAGATTCTCACTTCTGATTCTGCTATTCTTCGAGTGTAAGTTCTGATTCTCTCAATATGATTGTTTTTATTTGTGTTTCGTATTGAAGAGTCTGATCGTCTACTTATGCTGTCTTTAATACTCTCTCTCGCTCTCTCTGTCTCTTTCTTTCTCTCTCTCTCCTATACTATTTGGCTATTTTCTATCTGCCCGTGTGCTGCTGTAAGTTAATATGGGGAAGAGAGAGAGAGAGAGAGAGAGAGAGAGAGAGAGAGAGAGAG
>JAGKTI010022735.1:0-15126 GCA_018397915.1 Birgus latro
TCTCACCCGTCATCTTCCACCATCTCTCCTTTCCACAGCGTTCCCACCTTTCTCCCTCCCACCCGCGTTTTACCCCTCCTGCTTGTATCCTACCCTCCTTCCTCCCTCCTACTTCTCTCCCGCCCTCCTTCTGCCTACATGTCATTCCCCCATCCTCCTCTCCGTTTCCTTCCTTTATCTTTCCCGTCATCTCTTCCCTCTTTCTTTCCCCCCTCTTTCTTCCCTTCTACTTCCCTTGTGTCCTCTTTCCTCCCTCCTACTTCTCTCCCCATTTCTTTCCTCCCTGCTATTGGTCTCTCTCTCATCCTCTCCACCCTCTGATTCCCTCCTCTTACTCTCCACTGTCTTTCCTCCTTTCAATTCTCTTCTCTCCCACTCACTGCGCCTCTTGTCTGTGGGGTGGGAGTCATTATGATGTGATTATCAGCCAAGCAGAAGGGCGGCAGGGTCTGGAGGGAGAGAGGGGCGGGGGGACGGGAAGGAAACTTGGAGGAAGAGGGAAAGTGTAATGGAGAGAGAGAGAGAGAGAGAGAGAGAGAGAGAGAGAGAGAGAGAGAGAGAGGCGTATAAGCGAAGTGAAAATAAGATAAAATATTGAGAGGGAATTCTGATAATGAAAGGAATGGGATCGGCATAGGGGAAGAGAAAGAATGGGAAGAGAGAGGTATACAGGATTGATAGATAAATAAATAAGTAGATATAAAACTAAATACATAAGTAGATACAAAACTAAATAAATAAGTAGAAACAAAACTAAATAAAGGGGAGAAATAAAAAAAATGAAACGTAAAGAGTTTGACAAGGAAAGAAATTAAGTAAAAAGACAGGTTGGGAAAGAAACGTAAAGAGTTTGATAAAAAAAAAAAAAAAAGTGTATTAGAGTCTTGACTAGAAGGAAAGAATTGGAGAGAAACTAGGAGGTGGGAGACAAAAATGGGAGGCAGTATCTGTAGGTGAAAAATGGGAACCGAGAAGAAACGGGAGGACCAGGGACAAAAATAAAGAGCCTGTGAGGAAGGGGAGGAAGTATGGTAATGAGAGAATAGGAAATGGGGAGAGCAAAAAATAGTATTGGGTAGAGGGTACTTGAGAGAAATGAGGAAAGTTGTGTGAGGACTTGTGGCGAGGAGGAACTTTGGAGAGAGAGAGAGAGAGAGAGAGAGAGAGAGAGAGAGAGAGAGAGAGGCTGAAAGAAAATTAAAAGCAATTGAAAGAAAATGAAAATGACGGCTAGAAGTATAGAGAGGCCTAGGCCCGTATTCCCGTCGGTTAAGGAAGCTCCCTATCACCTTTTCCTAAGAGAGTTATTTTGCTTATTATACCATAGTGCCCAATTCTTTATTATTAAATTCCTCTAACACTGCCATGCTCTGTATAATTAACGTACAAAAGGATATTAACCAGTAATATCCAAAAATAAGTCGCTAAGGAAGAAATGCTAGGGAGAATCCTCACCTGACGAGAATACAGGTTCGTGTGTGTAAGACTTAATCTCTTCGGAACGGTTATTAGTCCATGAAGGACGGATTTATACATAGTACGAAGCACCTTCTTTTAAAAAAAGGTACTGCTTAAGTTTGTATCTGTTCACTAAGTTTCAGAAGTCTTCCCAACAGCGAATAAAGTCGTCTGGTATTAGAATACGACTTAAAAACACGTCATTGCAGTGGAAGGGTTCATCTTAAAAAAAAAAAATGATATTGAAAATTAAACAACAGAATAATATTGGAGTGGAGAGTCATGAAGAAATTATATAGCGGAGGAATATGGTTTGGAAAATAAATATAGACTGGCAGAAAGTTTTAAGAATATCCGTTTATTGTAAGAAGCATTCAGTTGGGGAAGCCTGTAAGAATATGAAAGGAAGGAGGAAGAAAATATGGGTGAAGGAGGGAAAGATAAATGAGTGAAGGAACAAGGAAAGGAGAAAAATGCGCAAACAGTAAATCAGAGTATTGTGCAATAGGAAGAATTCATGTTGAGATGTTGAGGAAAGAATGGGAAGATGAAAGGGAAACCGTAGAAGGAGTTGGGGATGGGTGACCGAAGGAAGGATGGAGGAGAGGAATATGGAATTTGGGTGAATGATGGAAAAATGAAGTGGAGGATTGGGAAGTAGGGGAATGACGGATAATGAAGGAGAGATGGAGTAGAGGAACTGGGAGGTTGGGGGGGGGATGACGGATAATGAAGGAAAGATGGGGTGGAGGACTCAGGGAGTGGGAGAATGAGGCAGAATGAAGAAAAGATTGAGTGGAGGAATTGGGGAGGGGGAAAATGACACAAAATGGAGGAAACAGTAATGAAAGCTGGTTAGGAAGGACGTGTATGGTAAAGAAGTGCCAAGTCGATGATGACTGGGAATAACTAGTTAAGGAAAGAGAATGGAAAGAAAAAAGGGGGGAAATGAATAGCCGAAGGACAGATCAAGCAAGGAAATGAAAGACCAGTTAAAGTAAACGTATTTTTTTAAACAGGGTTGCGGGAAGGTATCAGGCTGAGGAAGATAAAGGAATAAAAAAAATTACAGTATATTTATGAATAGACAAAGGAAAGGGAGCGATGAAGTGAGAAGAAATGAAGAGAATTGGGGGGTGAAGAAGGAAGGTTGCTACCGTACAGTGCAACCTGTAGTCCCTGTATAGTTTTGTGAAACTGTCACTAGCTGTTGCGATCGTAGACTCATCACCACCACCACCACCACTACCACTCCCTTTCCCACTTGCAAGGGGTGGGAAGGCTTCAGAAATAGGAAGAGGAAAGACATAAATGTTTAAAACCTGTCAGCACACTGTCCAGTGAAAGGGAACCTTACATCCCTCCGTTCATCATTCAAACCTCATAAATTCCCGAATCTACTTCACAGGCCAACGATCCACACATAGTTGCGCTGAACTAGCCAAAAACAGTCGAGATAAGAAGAATTGGAATATCGCTTCATTAGCGCGGATTTCCAGTTGTGTACTAGGAATATTAACAGAAACTTTACATTGAGGTTATGAGCGTGGACATTTAGAGTGAAACAAATACAGTAGTTGTATTTTAGGTGACATAAAAGTAAATGTGGAACTTTTGTAGAAATTCGTTATGCATCATACACCTGAACATTTTTTTTTTTTTGTCATTTATATATTTTTAGTATCTGAGTTTAGTTGGCTGATGAAGGTAAAAGATGTCTTGGTAAAAAGTTCCTCACCCTAGTCTAATGGGGACGGACAGTAGATAAGGACAAAACGGAAAAAAGGTAAATAAAAGTTGGATATTTTCAAGTTTCATCAGTAGAGATGTGTGTGCGAGGGGCGTGGGATTGAGAGGCACCGCATGAAGGAGTGGGAGGCAATAGAGATGTGGGAGGAAAGGGGAAAGGAGTAAGAACTATAGGTGGAGGTGAGGGAAGAGAGGTGTGGTGCGAGTGGAGAAAGGGGGAAGAGAACGGTGTGAGGGGAAAATGGGAGTGGAGTGAGAGATATGGGAGGAGGAAAGGAAGAGACGTGTGAGAGGAGGTGGAGGAGGAAAGGGATGATGGAAGTGGAGAAAGAGAAGGAAGAGAGGCGTGGGTGGGGAAGAAAAGTGAGAAGTTTGGGAGGAGAGAGGGAAGAGAGATGTAGGAGAGGCAGAAATGAGGGGAGGTGATGAAAGAGATGTGACTGAAGTGGAGGAAGAGAAGGAAGTTGGGTGTTGGTTGGAAGAGGGAATGAGAGGTGTAGCGGGACAGAAGAAAATGAGTGGGGGAAAGAGTTAGGAGCAGAGGAGAGAGAGAGAGAGAGAGAGAGAGAGAGAGAGAGAGAGAGAGAGAGAGAGAGAGAGAGAGAGAGAGAGAGAGAGAGAGAAGACTGAGTGGCATAGGAGTGGAAAGGGAGGTGTGGATGGTGGAAAATGTAACCTGGTTAAAATGTGGGATGAGGGTATGGAAGGAGAGGTATGGGGGAAAAAAGTGAGGGAGGAAAGAAGGTTGGAGAGAGATGTGGTGTGAGAGGGATAGAAGACATAAAAATGTGATGAACGAGGAGAGTGGAAGAAGGGGAGTAAGTGGAGTAAGAATTAGTACGAATATGATAAATACCGGTATGCAATGAGCGAGTAGAGGTCATACCAAAGAGTATACAGAAACAGAATGAGCAAACAAGTGCTACAGTACAGTGATGGTAGGCTATAGAGCTAATATTTGTGTATTTGTAGTGTTTGAGTGGATGGGGGTTTATGGAGGTGAACAATTTTTATTTTGATTTTTCGAGGTAGTATATGGTACATTTATAAATATTTAGGTACGGATCACTTTTGTTGGTTATTCATTAAACTAAGGATTAATGATTCATCAACAAAGGTATCCTACGCATGTTTGTGAAGTTTCCATGTGTGGAAAGCCTTTATATATCCATTTGTCTCACCAGTGACATTTTTAACTGTAGATAGGAAACACCGTTCAAACCTTACCTTGTACACAGATCAAACAGAGTTTCTTCTCGAGTACCTACCATTTATCCATAGCATTATTGCTTCTTTTGGTTTATTTGTAATTGCTTAGCGGGTAGTGACGTGCGTTGTAGCTTACGTGCGAGAAAAAAGGCTACAGTGAAGAAGGGTTAAGAGAACTTAGGAAAGAGAGAAAAAGTGGAGAGAAAGGGTGAAGAAAGAAAAGTTGAAGAAAAAGAATGACGCTGTTGTTGTTTCTTAATCCCGGGCTGTCTGGGCGAGTAACCCTGTCGATCGCAGGTAAGCAGCTGTTTCTGTGGGGGCGTCCTATAGGTATAGTACAGAACATACACCGAGACACCGTGTAGGGATCCGGCGGCCACTCGTAACAGACAGTGCCTCAGCAGGGTCAGACGAGGGTCCTGCCCACGGCGAGTTGCAGAGAAATGTGAGGAGGTGAGGCCCCCGGGTGACCACCGCAGCTGCTCCATCCAGGGCGCACAGCGTCACCACGCGTAGGGTCCTTGTCAGCCTAGTGTGACATTTGAGATAAAAAATGAATAAAAGAGTGGGAAAGAAGGGTTGGAACTGTAATAGAGAAAGAGAGAGAGAGAGGGAGAGAGAGAGAGAGAGAGAGAGAGAGAGAGAGAGAAATTCCCAATCCAAATCATGATTGTGAGATGGGTGTAGTAATTACCTTATAGTTTCTCCTAATTGTTCTTACTTGTAAAGGGAAGTCATGCCTTTGGGGACGCGTGGTTAATGGGCTATTCTCTGTTTGTGTGTTTTTAAGGGAATATTTATAATTGGTGTGACAATGAGAGGCGGTGAGTACGTAAAATTATGGCTGGTGAAAGGATGTATTGGTGATCTGGAAGTGGGCGGTTGGGATGATATGGTTGTTTTAGTTTTTTTTTTTTCGCCCTTTTGCAGCTTATTTCACATAGTTCAGTAACAAAAAGGCAGTGGTACAGCTCTGTTTGTATTATATAATATTTCTTCGTGACTAGCACCATATTGTTAATCCATTGTTACTGCTCAGCATTCAAGATGGAGAGAGGTGACAGTTTTGGCCCAAGTTAAAGTGAGTATTGTATTAAGATTTAATAGAGTGGGGACTTCGAGTTTACGTCTGTGGACAAGAGAGAAAATTCACTGTAGGAATGTTAAACAACTTAGTGACTTGAGGCTGAGTGAGGAATGGATGTGGGTTAAGTGTTTACAGACATGGGCAGGAATAAAAAACTAATACAGAGATGTTCATTGGGTGACTGCATGGAGGCTTTGGGTTTAGGGATGCGGACAGGGTGGATAGAGGTTGATGTAAATATATTATTTTTTGGGGGTAATTAGATGCTGATGGGGGGTATTAAGGATTCGGGGATGTGGCCAGAGTTAATTAATGTTGGTGTGTGGATGTTGACGAAGCGGTTGTTTTGGTGTGTTTGGATAGAAAGCAGCGAGGTTTGGGATGTGAATAGCATGGATGTGTGTCGGGATTTGGATTGAGAAATTGGACAGTGTTCCTCAAATAACGGATAGGATGGAGGTTTAGCTGCTGATAGAATGGTTGAAAATTGCTGTTAGTGGTAGAACATGATGGAATGGAAATTGGTGGTGACTTATTAGGTTATTGGATGGTTTGACTGCGGCTGAATGGGCGGTATTGGGTATAGGGATGTGGCCAGGGTCTTTGAAGGCTGATGACGGGATGAGGACAGACGCCTGTAGTCTTAAAACTGAGACGGCGAATACAATGGAGGCACGCTTAAGTTTTTCAGCCATTCATGGAAGAATTGTAATCCTAACATACCATATTACATAGGGCATTCAGTAGCGAGGTAGGGAAGCCAAACAAGTTTTTCCCTCATAATGAATTCCACAGTACTATACATTGTCAAAAACTGGGGATCACCGGCACCGTCACGATATGTGTTTGAAGAACGCGGCTGAAAGTGGTTGTCATGCGATGTTAGAAAGCAAAGTTTTTTAGCTGTCTAAAAAATTAAGACCACGGCGTTGATGTGCGCCACCTGCCCACATCACAAAACATAGGGTAGAGTGTGCTTCACCAAACAGATACTGCCCTGTGTAAAGCCAACCACGTACTGCTTTGTTACAGACCAACTGCATACTGTCTTCTGACAAACAGCTCACCATCTTCCCTAACTGCATCCATTTAGTCTCTTCACTCCGATGATGCATTTTTTTTTATTTAGGCTGTCTCTAGATGATTTTATTCAGCTCAGGAGAGACTTCAAACTGGAGAAGTGAACTGTCGCGTAACTGCTTGGTTACCCTGGTTACTGTCTTAACGCTGAGTATAATCGTGTAGTACGAGTAGCAGTAAGAGTAACATTAAAAGACGTCCTCGTATTTAAGAGGTTCAAGCTGGGCGGTATTGGATGTATGGCAGAAGCTGACAGAGTGGGTGGTGTGTTATGAAGAGGGAGGGCGGGAGTGAGAGGACGGCTAGTGGGTGATGGATGATAGGCCTGTGTAGAAGTGGGCGCTGACGGAAGGGAGGAAACACAAGAGAGAGTAATGGTGGTGCGAGAGGAGGGGAGGGCGGGAAGAGGGGGAGAAGGGGCGCGAAAGGAGCAGGGTTGGGATAGAAAATATGGCAGGGAAGGGGGGAAGACTGGGAAAGAGGGGGAGAAGGGGCGCGAAAGGAGGATGTGTGGGATAGGAGATATGGCGGGGAAGGGGGAAGACTGGGAAAGTGGGAGATGAGGGAAGTTATTAATTTAGGAAGAAAAGTGAAGGAAAGTATGAAGGAAAGAGATTGTGGGGAAATTTGGGATGAGGGAGAGAGGGAAGAGTTAAGTGAATGAAAAAGAAAGACTTTCAGGGAAAGAGAAGATAAATGAGGTGGATAAGAGAGGTTGGGTAGGAAAGAACGTAGGGTGGGAAAATTGGGGAAGAGGGGTGTTGACAGGAGGGAAATTGATGAGAGAAAGGAAGGTAGGAAGGGATTTTGAGGAAGAAAAGAGGTACAAAGTAAGGAGGGATGGGATGGGGATGTGGAGAGTAGGAAGAGGGATAATAGGGAAGTTAACAAGATGGAAGACGGTGAAGGAAAGGAATAAAGGAAGAGAGGATAAGAGGGTAAGGGAACGCATGGAATTGGATGAGGGAGAATTGAGGGGTTTGATGGGAAGTGTGGAAAGTTATGAGAAGGGATGGGACGGGAAAAAAAGAAGGAAGAGAGTGAGATGAAGTGCCAAGAGTAAGGAAGAGTGGAAGTGATTGCCTGGTACCAGAGAGTGGAAGTGGTTGCCTGGTAGCAGAAAGTGGAAGTGGTTGCCTGGTAGCAGAAAGTGGAAGTGGTTGCCTGGTAGCAGAGAGTGGAAGTGGTTGCCTGGTAGCAGAGAGTGCCATGGAGTAGAGAACAAGACACTTCGCATAGTTTGGAGATTGAAACAGTTTTGATTTCTTTCTTCACCTGTCATCGTCCACCAGTAAGGTATTAAAACGTCCCTACTAATACCGTTACGTTTACTCTAGGCCTGAACAAGATACCCACGGCGTATTGTAGTAGTGACCGTTTGTATTAGTTTTTAATGCTGCATATTCTAGGTATAGGCCACATCCCGTTCTCTGAGGCCCAGCAGTCCTCTTAAGTGCACATTCTTTCACATGTCACCACTGTGGCACAAATATCCGCTGTCCTAACTGAGTACATGCCATGGCTGTCTCATTCAGGACTGGTCACTGGTATCATCGGGGATGTTTTTCTGACATGTCAGTGAGTCTTGTGGAAGATAAGTGAAGTCTGTTTAAACGAAATTCGGTTCATCAAACTGTTCCCTTCTCCACCTTGGTTTCTAATTCGCGTCATTTTAGACAGCAGACGACCTGTCTAACCATTCGGCCACCACCTTCCCAAGTGCTGCCGGTGGAAGGGTTATGGCATCACCTTTAGCACGTGGGGTCAGTACTAGACGACCAGAACGGGATATCAAGCCTCTGTGCAGAATTGCTTGTATGTCTGAAAAATTAATAAGCAGAAGTGATGACGACGATAGTTTTGTGTGTGTGTGTGTGTGTGTGTGTGTGTGTGTGTGAGAGAGAGAGAGAGGAATGGGGAGAGAGAGAGAGAGAGAGAGAGAGAGAAACAGAGAGAGAGAGAGAGAGAGAGAGAGAGAGGGAGGGAGGGAGAGAGAGGATCTTCCGATAAGATAAGTGGGTCAGTGAGGACGGTGGGGGGTGTGGAGAGTGAAAGGGTGGATGGAAGAGAATGAGAGAGAGAGAGAGAGAGAATTAGCAGGGGAAGAAATAATAAGAGAAAGAAGGGGAAGAAGAGAATGGGAAGGAAAGGAATATGAAGGGAGAGAGGTAAGAGACTAAGAGAACAGGAGAAAGAGAAAGAGCATGAAAGTAGAGGTGATAAGAGAAGTTTTCAAAGGGTAGAGGAGAAAGAAAGGGAAGTCACTAGGGGAGGGAACAGAATGAGAGAAAACAGTAAGTGTATGAGGAGAGTGGTGAAAAATACAAGGTGAAAGTTGGCAGAGAAGAGAGGAACTGGATGGGAGAGAAAAGGTGCTGTAACAGGAGAGAGCTGAAACGAGAAAGAAATGGAAACTAAGTAGAGAATGGAGAGATAGAACGGATATTAAAAGGTGAGAGGGAAGTAGTAAGAACTGAGTGAGAACGGAGGGATTGAACGAAATGGAGGTGGTGATAAATATAGCGGAAATGAGGGGCTATACGAGAGTGAGGAAGGAGAGACGGGGTGAAAATAATAAAAAGGATTGGAGGGATAGCAAAAAATTCCTAGTTAAGAGGGTTGAACACATTAAAGGAATAAAGAGGGTAAGGGAAGAATGTGAGGAAGGGAGGCATCTGAGAATGAAGAGAAAAAAGTGCAGTAGCATAGAAACTGTATGATTAGGGTGAGAATAATGATTTTGGTTGAGGAAACCGCTTCTTATCAGAATAATTTCCTCCTCCTCCTCCTCCTCCTCCTCCCTGGAGAAAAACCGCACCTCACCCACTCCTCTCAGATGCTGTGGAGTGGGGAAAAGTCAGAGTGGGGAGGAAAACAGAGGATAAAAAGAGTGAGATATAGTACAAAGGACAGATTAGATGGAAAGTGTAATAGGGGGAAATAGGCGAGAATGAGATGTAGCAAAAGGATAAGAAAAGTGCGTGGACGGGCAGAGCAATTATAAAAAATGAAAAAAATGAAAAGGTTTCGAGAGAGAGGGAAGGGATGGAGGGAACAAAAAGAGAGCGCACCGATTGACAGGGAAATGAATAATGAGCGCAGAAATATGAGAGGGAGTTAGAGAAAGTAATAAATGGTGGAGGAATGTTGTAACAAATGATTGCAAACAGTGAAACGGAGAAACAAAAGGGAGGGAGAAAACGAGGGGGAGTGAGTGAGTGAGCTGGAGAGAGTGAGAAAGGGAGACGTCGGGCGAGGGAGAGAGAGATTAATATGTTGACCCCCGGCCTTCCGAGTAGCCAGGGAGCTCAAAATTTATAGAAAGATTAAAAATATCTAAACATGGGTGATCTATACGAAACATATTAAGTATATAATGGTGCCTGGTTGCCGCACTAATGTGTAAACGGCACGAGAGGTAAATTAATGCAAAACCGAAGCAGCAAGGGGAAAAAAAGAATAATAATAAATAAAGACACGTGCATGGTATAAATAAACCCCCGAGGAGGCATTCTGTTTTCCTCTTAATTAACGACGGCCGACATAGATTCTTCTCAGCGGTTCGGTTCCTGTTAATTAGTTGAAATTACGAAATGTTTATCACAATTAGCATTAATTTACGACACCTATTATTACAGGCGGTATGGGCAGGCTGTGTCAAGTGACCCCGCCGAGCTGCCTTGATCCCGTGACCTTAACAGCGGGAGGTCACGGCAGGCGGGTCTAACTCAGGCCCCGGGTAATGAATGCGACCTCACCTGACCTCACCTGCCCCGGCCGCCTCGCGTTATTAAATATACCCGCGTGCATTTTCCGTGTTATGCCGTGGCTCCGGGGCCCGTGATTGCGGCTTGGGTGGGCTGATTGGAAAGGGCGAGGTATGGCCGTGTTGCTGGCTCACTGTGTTGGTTTTAGTGAATATTTGCCTTATTAAGAGATGTATGTTTTTCTATTTTTATAGCATGTCTCACAACTTGATTGCTGGTTAGGTTAATTGATTAGAAAGGGCGACGTGTGGCCGTGTTGCTGGTTCAGAATGTTGGTTTTAGTGGATGTTTTCCTTACGGTATTACGATTTTTGTATTTTTGGCGATTTCCCCCCCCCCCCCCCCTTGCCTTTTCCCACCACATGATTTGTGCTTATGGGAGGGGTTAGGTATGGTGGTATTTGTTGCTGGGTGTATTGGTTTTAACGAATGCCTTATTACGGTTTGTCTGTTTACAGTCTGTGTTTTCCTTCACGTAACATGTAACCCTGCTTGATTGTTGTGTTGGGCTGGCCGACGGGAAGGGGAGAGGAGTGACGGTGTTGGTGGCTGGGTTTGTTGGCTGTAGTGACTGTTTTCCCTCTTATGATATCTATATTTTTACTATAGGTATTCTTCCTCTAGCTGTGTGTCCCACTGCTTTATTATTACTTCGATGGACTGGTTACAAAGAGGGTTGGTATAGTGGTGTTTATGACTGGGTGTATTGGTTTTAGCGAATATTTTCCTCATTTCACTTTGATCATAATGTATATAAAATTTGAGATTTTCATGGGTTGTCTCCTCGTGTCACTGAAAGTAGTGAGGTATAGTAGAATGTTGTGGGTCTGTATGTACGTTTTAGCGAGTAGGCAGTTTGCGTTTTTTCAATGTGATAGTAGAAAACTGCCTGTTGATATTTTTTTCTCCAAAGTTGTATTGGCCTGCCTTACTGTCTGATTTGAAAGAGGTTAGGTAGTGCGACGTTTGTATGTTTTTCCCGTATTATTATATGATAGAAGGGACTGTCATGATAGCTAGTGCCTGAGGGTGCCCTGCCCCCTGTCAGTTCATGCATCTTTTTGCCTGGCTGATTGAAAAGAGCTTGGTATGGTTGTGTTTGTGGATATGCTATTTTTAGTGCATGTGTGTCTTATTTTGGTTTCTCACTTTTTAAGATCTGTCCATTCTTCGCTTGTCTTGACCCACTGTCTGATTAGAGAAGTGAAGGTAGTGTGGTCTTTGTGAGTGATTAAGCTCGATGGTTTTACAGCTTATTTACATTATGATGATAGCTGAAGAAATCTAGTGTAGTGCTTGAGTCTTTATACTACTCTGTCTGATTATTGCAGTCTACCCCTCTGTCTGACTGAGAAGAAGGCAGGCATGGTGATGTTGGTGGGTGACAGAATTTTAACGTTAACTGGATAGCATGCTGGCTGAAGGGACGATAGCAGTTTTAATAAACGGAACCAAGTCAGACTGGGGATTAGTAACTAGCGGTGTACCACAGGGATCAGCACTGGCTTCCTTATTATTTATTATATATATAAATGATCTAGACTTAGGAGTCACTTGCAGTGTTAGCAAATTTGCCGATGGCACAAAATTATGGCGTGTCATCAACTGGACTGACGATTGCCTTAACTTACAAAAGGACCTCGATATACTGTCCAGGTGGCCTAAAAATTGGCTAATGGAATTTAACGTTGAAAAATGTAAGGTACTGAACGTATGCAAGACTGTTGGAGATGGTAAGTACAATTCAGATAACAGAGAAATTAGTAAATCGAAATGCAAGAGAGATCTAGGAGTTATGGTTAGTAAAGACCTCAAACCAAGGCAACAGTGTATTAAAGCAAGAGATAAAGCAAATAGGGACCTGGGATTTATTTCGCGAAGCGTGAACAGTAGGACATCTAAAGTAATATTGCAACTTTATCTAGCATTAGTAAGGCCACATTTAGATTACGTCTTGCAATTTTGGTGTCCGTACCATAGAATGGATATAATAAATTCGTTAGAAAATGTGCAGAGAAGAATGTCAGAAATGATAAATGATGTTCGGAACCTTTCATTTGAAGACAGAATAAAAAGACTAAATCTGCACTCACAAGAAAGGCTAGAGTAAGGGGAGACTTAAATGAGGTATTTAAGTGGATAAAGGGATTAGAATATAAAAGGAGATATTAGCAAGGTACTTAAAGTGAGCTTGCTGGATAGAACAAGAAGTAATGGTTTCAAACTAGATAAATTCTGTTATAGAAGGGGAATAGGTAGAAATTGGTTTGGCAACAGAGCAGTAGACGGATAACAAAAGTTGCCTAGTGATGTAGTTGCAGCCCCTTCTTTTGTGAGTTTAAAGCATAGACTAGATAAGCATGTGACATAGAAGGGGTGGATGTAAAAAAAAAAAAAAACTTACAACTAGTACTACTTCATTCATTTATCTTTTCAGGTTACTTTATGGTAGTCTCTTTTTCTCCTTTCACACTTTCCTATAAAATGTCCACGCCAGTTTTTGTATACTGCGTGGTGTTCATTCTGACTTTTTCCTGCCGGCTTCGGCTGGAGGGTTTGGAGGACGGGGAAGAGCCGCCGTCTCTGCTCTCTTTATCTCATTCTAGTGGTTCAGACACTCTTTTAGAAGCTGCCTAGGGTAGGCCAACTGGCCGACTGCAGTTATCCTTCCTTCTTATATTCATATGTTCTTTGCTACGACGCCTCTTTCCTAAGATAGATAAAAACATCTTGTGGTAGTTTTAGAATGAAACCAAATACATCATCGTACTGAAAAGATTCATGGAAACAGCATCTAACTTCTTCACCACGAGAGGCTGCCTGTAAGCAGAGTAAAATAGTACTGTTTAGAGATAACATGAATGATAAATATGTCATCCTGCTCGACGGGTTAGAGAGGTTAGGTAGTTAACGATTTTGCAGGCGGCACGATCATAGGCGGTGCTTAGGCCTTTGTATGTCCAACTTTATTTTTTTTTATAATCTGTCCAGGTATCAGGTCTAGGAAAGGCAGTACAGGAGAATGTGTAATTTGTGGATGGGTGTGTTGATGACGTCGTTTTGGTGTATATTATCTTTTAAAGACTGGACAGCAAACGTTTTGGTATAAAGCATAGCCACGAAAAGTGAATGATTTTTTGTATGTTTGTTTGTCATTGTTCCCTCTTTCAGTCAGCTCCATCATCTGAACGTAGTAAGGGATTTTTAGGTGTAAGTTAGTTAACGACGATTTGGTAGAAGATATTAAATGAAGGTAGTGCTTTTGTCTTTGTCAGTGTTTGAGCCTGCCCGTTTTTTCTTCTTCCAACTTGTCACGCAGTGTGGTACGAAGTAGGCTGTACTATTTTTATTTTTGTGTGTCCGACTCTGGGCATAGGCTTCACAGCCTGCTCCCAAGGTCCAGTAGCCCTCCTACATACCATACACCTCCACATGTAATGAAGATACTGATAGATGCTTTTGTGTGTAGCGCATGTACCTAGGTGCTTTATAACACCTGGGTATTGTAATTTACTTTTTTTTTTTTTTTAAGAAAATGCGTGGATACGGATAGTTCGTTGGTGGAGTGAAATACTTGGTTACAACGCATGCTGTTACTGAGACAGGTGAAAGAACAATAATTGGCCACTGGCGAGTTTTGGGTGACAAGGAAGTTGAAAATATCGACACTGATGATTTTCGCAGTATCTTAATAAATCGTGTTGAAGATAAATAAATATCGTGTGAAAACAGCTTCTAACATAATAACTAGCTACTTGCTGAACGATAGTATGCATCGATTTAGTCGTAGATAAAGAAAATATTAAGCAGTTCCCCAAACACTATAACAAGATGTTCGGTCTTCGATATTGCAGGCTACTTTCTTTGTTTATGGCAAAGTGGAAAACATAATGGTCTGAAGAAGACGTGTGAGCAGGAATGTGTAGTCTCGTTCCTCTTAGCCGTCTCGCTGTCTGTTTGCCCGATTTATATTTCATTTGGTCTGGTGTTTTTTCTGCTTGGAAAGGATGCAAACGTGAGTTGGCACTCTGGCTAGTTGTAGCGCATTGTGTTGCTGGTGATGCGGGGACATAAGATTGCTTGAGCTACCGGATAATTACAAATCCCTGTCCGAAGTAAAGATAACTTAATAGTCTCTGTCCGAAAGTGAATAGTTTCTGTCCAAAATAAAGTTAATGAGGAGTTGCACCTTGAAATAAAGGATCCTGATTAATTTCTGTCCCAAGTAAAGGATTAAATAGCCCCTCTCCGAATAAACTCCTGTAGTACGGTAATCCCTAACTCCTTTCTGAAATGTAGATATTAAATTGCCTACGTGGTAATGAAGTTCTTTCCCAGAGTAAAGGTAGTAAATGATTCGTGTTTGAAATGAAGAGTACATAGTTTCTGTCTTTCGCATCAGTCTGTCGTACTGTCTGATTAGAGAGGAATGAAAGAAAAACAATCGGGAGCCGAATTCTAATCACCCGCCGGAATATGCTGTTGGCCAAGTCCAAGATTTTGGCCACATCTTTATACCCTGAAGGTTTCATATTGATAGCTCAAGTCGTTCATGAAATATAATAGTGTTAAAGGCGGGCGATATAGACTAGTTAACCTTTGGCAGCCATTTGGTGACCTTGACCTTGACCATGAGTGCCCATTTTCGAACTCAGCCAAGATTTTTGCCATATCTTGATACCTTGAAGGTTTCATGTTGATAGCCATTCATGAGATATAATGGGAACAGATACACACACACACACACACACACACACACACACACACACACACACA
>JAGKTI010022736.1:0-12031 GCA_018397915.1 Birgus latro
ATATGGAAGTGAAGCTTGGACCCTGTTGGAAGGATAGAAGTCAAGAGTGAGAGCAGTGGAAATGAGTTATTTGAGAGGAACATGTGGAGTCACATGGAGTGACAGACTAACAAATGAGGAAGTGAGGGAGTGTTGTGGTGTGGTTGAGGACGTGATGGGAAGCGTTAGGAGAAACACGTTAAGGTGGTTTGGGCATGTGGAGAGGATGGAGAGTGAAAGATTGACGAGGAGAGTGTATGTGAGAGAGGTGGAGGGGGCGAGAGGGAGGGGGAGGCCGAGGATGAGATGGAGGGATGGAGTGGAGAGGTATATGAGAGAGGGGGGTGTGAGTTGGGAGCGTGGTAGTGAAATGGCAGGGGACAGAGTGACATGGAGGCGATTTGTTTGTGGCCACCCCGTTCGGGATTGAGGCGTCTGGCAATAGATAGATAGATAGAAATATGCTGTATGAGCTACTCTCGTAATATAAATGTATATAAGAAAGGAAGGGAGAAGCCTGAGTGATATTTATATTCACCTGGAACTACCTAATTTATTATGTATTGTTTAGATTTCCTACGACTTATTTCTTAGCATGTACATTAGCAGCTGACATTTTCAACTCTTGGTTACCGAGATACAGTCAGTTCGCTCTTGTCCTTCACGGTGAAATGACGCCCCCCCATTTCTGCTGCTTTTGCGCCTATTATAAAAGACCCTGTGACCTCTACCCCTACTAAACATCATATGGGAAGCGGTAAAGGACTGTAGATATATATATATAAGTGTAATAAAATACTAGAAATAATAAAGTGTGAGTGTTTATAAGAGTAAGAAATGACAGAATACCAGTGGCGAATTAGTGTGAGTAGGAGGCTCGTACGCGCTCGTATTTTACATTGTTTTCACAGTGGTTTTTTTTTTTAATATGGATTCCAAACTACTTGGAAATCATTGAATAGTGTTTCTAGTGATAATATCTGGCAGTGGTAATCAGATTAGGGGATGTCGGGAAGTGTAACATGGAGACTTAGTTACCCAACTTCAGAAGTCTCCACAAGTCCAAGGGTAGCTGACGAGTGCTAAAAAAACATCCCAGGAGAAAGCTGATGTTATGTGCCATAAGCATAAAAAATTATAATATTCTAGGACCAATAACTGATTTTTGGCAAATATTTTTAAAAAGTCAGTCAGAGCGTGAATATCCCCGCGGGAAGGGCCTGGCGCGCCTCTGACAACCCCGCGGTGTAGGGGTTAAAGCTAGGCAATCTTACTACGTACCTAAAAACCCCACCACAGAAAAGAAACGCTTCCTCACTTTGCCTTATGTTGCAGACTTGAATATGTTCAAGTTAACATGTTACAGTAGTGATGTAAATATAGCATTTAGGTATACCTCCACCATCAGATCGATGTTAGTAAAGAACAAATATACAACATATTCAGAAGCAGGCATATATAAAATTCCCTGCAAAGACTGTGAACTAGTTTACATAGGAGAAACAGGTCGACGTTTGGAAACACGGATTAACAAACACAAGTATGCCACAAAAACATGTGATTTAAATAATGCAATATTTAATCATGTTTGTGAAGCCAACCACAGAAATGACTGGCAAGGTAGCCATTTACTGTATAAAAGTCAAGACTTTCGGAAAAGAAAGATTATTGAGGCCATATGTATCCAAAAATACAAGAATTTCAACCTTAGTGAAGGCATGTACAAGCTAGATCCTATAATGAGGTCCCTGGTGGAAATGTCCCTTCCCGCACCGACATAGGCGAGGTCAGACAGGAATTACACCTGACCTGTCTGGTGATGTCTCCACCCCCTTCACCCTTGGGAAGTCTCTGCTTAAAATCCACCACACCCCATCTCACCTTTACCCCTCCCTCCACACACACATGCATAAAATGGAGCCCTTGTATTGTCAATATGTCATTCCCTCTCTCTATCTTGACCACTGAAGATGGTGGCAGTGTCCACCGAAACTGTTTGGTAAATATTTTTTTCGTCTACAAGTGTGGGTTTTATTTACCAAGAAATTAAATGCTCATGTTATTGCAAGATCATTGCTTCCTTTGTCTTAAATTGCAACTACTGTACTGTATTGGGAAATTTCTTACAGCTGTAGTTGAACTGTCATCTTAATTTACAAACCAAGGTTTGCTCCAACTTCTCTTTCACTTTCTTCATTTTCACCTCTAATATTCCACTCTGACAGATGAGGCCATACATATAAACACTGCTTCATTCTACGCCAAAGTGTGCTATGATGATGCTTAATATGGTGGACGAGAACTCTGAATGACAAAATTTGGCGAGCCCTAAACTGGCACATATTGTGCGAAATGTGTGAAGAGTAATGGTAAAATCGCTGAGTATTTAGCAGCTAACTGCCTGCCATCCACTGCATTAGACTAAAACAGACTGTTTCACCTGAAGTCAAAATGTAACAATCTGATTATTTTTTTAAAGCTATACAATAAACACAACTGAATGAAATGCACAAAGAGTAAATATAAAATCAACAAGGTACAAAGAGTTCACTATCCATTAGCAAGGTCCTGTGGTAGTGCAGCCATATTTTCTTTATATACCAAACTGTATTTATGTGAGATGACTGTTGATCAATCTCAAAGAGTCCATTATACCTGAAATTCAGTATACACAGGTTTTACTACAGAGGAGGTTTACTGTAAATGAATGTGTGTGTGTGTGTGTGTGTGTGTGTGTGTGTGTGTGAGAGAGAGAGAGAGAGAGAGAGAGAGAGAGAGAGAGAGAGAGAGAAACACAGATGCTTAAGAGTGCTTTGAAAAGTGTGTTAGTTTGGACATGAGTTCAGTAGTGAATTACTGTCAAAGCAGTTGACAACTGTCTTATTGCACTGTCCCTTATAATAGGATGTACAGCTGGCTCAGTGTTATCTTCTGTGCTGTAATGATGACAGCATAAATGTGAAGGGGTCAGTGATAAAATACAGTAAGTACACACAGTGTGAACTGTAAAGATGAATATTTACTACATTCATTCATACACTTATTCCAGCACTGGAATTCTGTCATATGTAGGCTAGCCTCTACACTGCACAAGACTGCAGAAGGCATTGTACTCTCTCATGAGTCAAGGACTGTCCCACTGACTTGCCCCTTGTAAAGGATGTACATGCCTATTCCCTACATACAAAACTATATAACTGTAGTATCCTAACAATTCTTATGAAACTGGTGCTTGATGGGACTCTCCAGTTATCTATAAAAATAAACACCTTTCATTATTCGTACTGTACTGGAAATCCTGAGTGCAACAACAATATCAGTGAAAGAGTTATAAATACCTTATTTAAGGTTTAATAACATAACACTAGTCAGGTGACAGCTTTAGGAGTTGGAGATAATCCTAGTTGTTAATAAGTAATACAACTATACACAAAATACAAAAACTTCCAATGAGCACAGATAATATTTGGTGCTTCAGAAATTTGACTAAACACCGACACCTTCATTACAATGCCCACTTATTATTTATTTTTGCTACAAAGATATTATTCACTTCATGACGGACCATTAGTCCAGTTGGGGCTGAAAACAATTTCAAAAAAAAATTTCAGTATGATGTCAATTAATCTATTCCCATTGCACCACAATGCTTTAATTCAGTGTATGAAACCCATCCTTGTACTGATGGGGTAAAGCACCAACACAACCAGGATACAGGACAATATATTCTGACTCAAAAGATGTTTGGTGTTGCTTTTGAAAAAATCTTTCTCCATCATTAAGGGCTTTTTCATGCCATCCATAAACAACTATTTACACATTAACTTCTCCCTATTACAACAATTAAATACCTAACACATGAATCACATATGATTTGGAATAGGCAAAGATGGACTACCAGAAAACCTAACTAATGCATTTGTACATGCATACACTGTATACTTAAAGCAGGTACAGAAAAGGTGAGTATCAAACATGCAGCAGAACCATAACTCTTTGGAGAGAAATACACAGCAAGAAATAAGCTGTACTTATGTTTCAAATTCAAGTAACTGGAGAATGCCTATGACAGGGTGCACTTGGAAGGATTATGGGAGATTGTGAGCAGTTGAGATGTTGGAGGGAGGTTGTTGCTTTAACCATCTTTCTGGCCAGGCTGACCCATCAACTACATGCAAACTAACTACAGTACTTCTGTACGGATGTCCTACAGATACAGTACAGCAGATACACTGTGTATGGAACTGGCATCTCCTTATGGAAGTGCCTCACCAGGGTCAGACCACAGTCCTTCCCAAGGTGAGGTGTAGAGAAATATGATGAGGTTTGACTCCACCCAAGGTGCACAGAGCCAACATATGTAGGCTCCCTGTCAGCATCTTGTGGAGGGAGGTTATTAAATAATACAAAGCTTCTATTTGGGGTACAGGGTTGTAGTTGTTTGTGTGCCAAGATGAGA
The DNA here is from genome assembly GCA_018397915.1 of Birgus latro. Classification (NCBI taxonomy): domain Eukaryota; kingdom Metazoa; phylum Arthropoda; class Malacostraca; order Decapoda; family Coenobitidae; genus Birgus; species Birgus latro. Next base: position 4,439 of record JAGKTI010022736.1, read on the forward strand.
GGGAAGATTATCGCTACCTTTACATGACAAGATCCTGATCTCAAATCTGACTGATTATTAAGAATAAGCATATCCAGGTAAAAATGCTCATCTAGCAAATATTGGTCTGGATCCATGCATTCTCTAGCATTAACCCTCTCGCACTTTTTCAACGCCACCTGAGTCCAACCACTTCCAAGTACTGAGTGACAGTCTCTCGCCAGCCCAGACCTCACACTCCCCACTCAGCGATTCGTGCGGTATCAGAAACTGACTTCAATCATTTCATTCCACCGCCTTTATTATAATTGTATTGTTTTGAAACTAGTTTATGTTATAAATTAATGAATGATAGTCTCAATGAACGGAAAAAAATCTAAAAAAGGAGAGATTACCATATTGTATCATTCACTTGTTTATTCAATGTCATTTACTCACAGACGTGTAAACATTTTGGCAATGATTATAGAATATTGTAGAGCATTATCTGAGATCCATTTCGTAAACAAATAACACATCTTGCTATACTGTACTAGATAATTTTTTATGGCATACGAAATAACAATATTCATCATGCCTGGCCTGAGTGAACTGTTTCGTATCATTTCATTCTTGCCCGCTCAAACCTCACGCTTCGCACATTCCTTACTAAGTGATTTGTGCGGCATTGATAAATGATTATAATTTCATTCCCCTGCCCTAATTTTTAACTGTATTTTTGTGAAACTGATACATGTTACAAATGAATAAATGATCTTCCTAATGAATGAAAATCAAATAAATAAAGGATAAAACAACATACTTTATCATTCAGTAATGTATTCATTTACTCACTGATATATATATATATATATATATACAGTACTCACACACTGTATATGAGTATATGTCAGTGAATAAATTACAGTAAGACCTGACTATAACAGACTAATTGGGGCTCAGGCCAGTCCGAAATATGCAAAATTCCAATAAAAGCGACATTCGGACTTACCCCTCCTAATCCGGACTTTTTCCGATATATTAGACATTAGTTCGGATTGCATCAGTGGTTTTCACCACCATTGCAGTATTGTACTGTGTTATACCTTCACTACATTAATCAAATGGTATAATAATACTGTACTGTGCACTGAAAAACATGTCTTTTACTTGTCTTACTGTGGTGAACATAGCTGAAGTTGTCAGGCAGTCCGGACTGCTTTCTGGCTTTATTGGACATTTTCTGATATTTTTAAGAGTTTAGTCAGGTAGCTCCTCGAGTTCGATAAAAGTGAATTCCGGTCTACTGAAGTCCGTTATATCGAGGTTTTACTGTAATACATTACTGAACAATAAAGTGTGGTGTTTCATATCCTTTATTTATTTGTTTTTCATTCATTAGGAAGATCATTTATTCACTTGTAACATGTATCTGTTTCATAACAATACAGTTAAAAATTAGGGCAGGGGAATGAAGTGACTGTAATCATTTATCAAAGCCACACGACTGAGTGAGGAACGTGCGGAGCGTCAGGTCTGAGTGAGCAAGAATGAAATGATATGAAACAGTTCACTCAAAGCGGCCAGGCACGATGAACGACTATTGTTATTCCGTATGCCATAGAAAATTTTCTAGTATAGCTAGAAGTGTCACTTTTTTTTACGAAATGGATCGCAGATAAATGCTCTACAATATTCTAGAATCATTGCCAAAATGTTTATATGTCTGAGAGTAAATGAGCATTGAATAAATAAGTGAATGATACAATATGTAATTCCTTTATTTTTATATATTTTTTTCATTCATTAGGAAGATCAAACAAGAAACTGTTGTGAAAATAATACAGCAAATAATATAGTTGGACTCAACCTACGTCAAAAGAGTGTAAGCAGTTGATTTCACTTGGACGAATCCTGGTCAAAAGAGTGTGAGCGGTTGGATTTCACTTGGACGAATCCCGAGTCGAAAAAGTGTAAGCGGTTGGATTCTTCACCAGGTCCCCGTGTATGAAAGGTTAATAGAGGTTAGAACAGATGTCTTATGTTACTGATGTTTAACCCATTCACAAATATAAGTATATCTGTTTACCTTCTGGTTACTGCCACTCAACTTTATTCACTTATAAGAAACCCCCAAGAATAATCAATCAATCAGTCAAATGATGTCATGCTTCCTCCTCAGTAATCTCTACAATGAGGTTAGTCATGATACACTTGATAGTTTTCCTTGGACTGGAAGCTAAAATGTATACAATAGGTTTAAAAATGGTTTCTATCATCCCTTTCACTACAATTATGGCTTTCATTTTTATATTCTGGATATCACCTTAAAATTTTATCATAGTCATTAAATAACTGGGAATTAAGCCAAAATAATAAAGCAAACAGCAAGCACGATGAAAGAACCATCATCAAGAAAGAAGGGTAAATAGAGAATAAAGCAATACAGTGTTCCCTCTACACTGTGACTGTTTAACTGTAGAACCGATCCATCAGGTTAGGGGGAGAGAGAACAATAGTGCTTTAGTCTCTGCATACCAAGTACACTAAAAGGGATAGGGTAGTGTGAGACCAGGAATCCCAATATTCTCTAAAGCATCCTCAAAATGATCCACAAAGCCCTGGATGTAGGTTTGTGTCTATCCAGGGTCCTGCCTAACGACGTGAATGTAAGAGACAGGAATGAAGAAAGTAAAAAAGTAGATACAGTGAAGGCTTAGAGAAAAGGATGATACACAGTAATGTCATGGCACTGTGCAAGACAAAGATAAGACGAAGTGAATTTAAAGAAAGGGGAGTACTACTGAGCAAAGGAGGAGCTCAACTGCCAATGAAAATAATTATGTACATACCTTTGTGGCGGTGACATAGGTCTGCGCCGGGGACTGGCAGTTCTCCTTCCCCTTGGACTTGGCGATCTCCGACCTCGAGAATTAATGGACTGTCTTCCCCTGGGGCTGGGTGTTCTGCGACCTCTTGGGCTAAGTGATCTGCGGCCCCTGAGGCTGGGGGATCGGCGCCCTCGTGGACTCGGTGATATGCCTCTCCTGCCATGGGGTGGTGACATCCTCCCGCGGGGACTGGGCGATCTACGCATTGGCTTTGGACTTGGGGATCTTCGGCCTCGTGGACTGGGGGACCGCCTATGCATTCGTGGGCTTGGAGAATGACGACGGGGACTGGGTGACCTGTCAGGATAACTATACTTGACCAGTAACTGTACTAGAATATGTTATACAAGTTAACTAGATAATGATCATCATTATCATCCAGACCTCCTTTCCCACCCTAGGGCAGGGTGAGGAGAAGCAATGTCCGGACCCCAAATTTGCACAATACAATGGGCAACACTTCCATTCACTCATCATTCATGCCCCCGGAATCCTGGATCTATTGGATACGTCAAAAACATTCACCACGATTTGTAGCTTCACATAAACATAAACGTATCCGATATTCAATCCGGAAGCTGCCACATTAAAGAGGGGTGCCAAATCCCTGATCATGCACTTCTCCTCACAACATTCATCCAGCCAGCTCGATCTCTTGTCAGTTCCCTAGCCTCACCGACTTCCAAACCTCTCTTCCTCACTCACTCATCCACCATATCTCTCCACCTGCTCCTTGGCCTGTCTCACCTCCTCCCTCCTTCAAAATCGCTCAGATATACCTACTTCACCACTCTATTGTTATCCATTCTCAAAACATGACAACAACATCTCAGTACACTCTCTTCGATTCTGGTGTCCACTGACTTCCTCACTCCTCATCTTCCACGAATCAAATTATTTTGTATCCTATCCACCCTCTGTGCTCCACATACATTCCTTAGCAGTCCCATCTCCACTGCACTTACTCTTGACTTTTCATTTTCATGCTACACAATAGTCTCACATGTTAAAGCTGGCACTAACACTCTTTCATGTAAGCCTTGTGCAGCTGCAACACTCAAGCCTCCATTTCTTATCACAGCCTTCAATACACCAGCTACTTTTCTTCCTTGTGTCACTCTACTTACTTATTTTGCATATTTTCTTCTGCTTTCTATCACTGTACCCAGGTATTTTGACACTCTCATCAATTTCAGTCTCTCTCCATTCACTGTAACATTGCACTGGGAGTCACCCTCTCTCTCAATAACCATCACTTTAATCTTTTCTACAGTTACTCTCAAGGCACAACATCAGGAAAACTCGGCACTAGCCTACCAAGATCTTGTCTGGTATTTGCAAGCAGTACTGCATCATCAGCATACAAAAAATTTGAGATCCTCCATCCATCACCATTCATTACCAATGCCATCCCTCTCTCCATTACTTGTGTTTTTACTTCTCTCATCACACCATCCATATACAGTATATATTGAACAACCATGGGGACATCACACAACCTTGTTGCACTCCTACACCAATTGTGAACCATTCATTTAAATGAGCATTAACCCTAACGCATGCTTCACTACCATCATAAAAACTCTTGATGGCACCTAGCAGCATACCATCCACACCGTACATGTGCAAAACTTTCCACAATCCTTCTCTGTCCACTTTGTCATATGCTTTTTCAGATCCATGAATGCTATAAACACCTTATGGTCCTTCTCACAAGCCTTCTCTGCTATCTGTCTCAATGCAAATATTTGATCCACACATCCTCTGCCACTTCTAATGTCACTGTTCATCACTCACTAGGACTTCTGATAGCTCTCTACTTTCTGTATAATAAATGTTCCACATACCTTCCCTACCACACTCAACAGACTTATGCCATGATAATTCTTGCACTCACTTTGCTCATCTTTATTTTTGTACGGGGGTACAATCACAGCCTTTTTCCACTCTGCTGGCACAGTTTCATTCATCCATGCCTTCTTACATATCTCCAACAAGCACTTCATTCCGCTCTCTCCACTACGCTTAATCATCTCTGCATACACCTCATCAACCCCAGCTGCTTTCCCATTTTTCTGCCGCTTCACAGCACTCTTCACCTATGTGAGTGTCATGTCTCCGAGCACTGCATTCCTTCTATGCACACCCCAAAAACCAATCATGTTTACAGCCGCTCTGCTCTCTCGTTTCCATTCATCAGGCTTTCAAAATATTCTTTCCATCTGGTCCTTACTTCATCCCCATGGGTTAATAATCTACCACCTACATCCTTCACACCATCACATTCACCATCACATTTCTTTCCACTTTCACTTCTACATTTCTATACCTCTTTCCAGAATAACATCCTATTTTCAGAGCAGTTTGCATTCATTTTTCTTCCATCATCATTGACCTCCTTTTTCCTCTTCACTAGTCTCTTTACGTGCTTCTTGATCTCAATATATTCAGTTATTTCAACTGAACCCCTGTCCTGTAATCACTTTAGCCACTTCTTCCTCTTTTCCTCCACCGCTCTCTTAACCTCATCATCCCACCATGCCATACCTTTCTTCTTTGTTGTTATTCTTGCCACACCACACACTGCTTTAGCATTCTTAACCAAGCAATCCCTGTATGCATTCCACAGGCTGTCCAGATCCATTTCATTCCAATTCACTGATTCTAACTCCTCCTCCACTTGGGTCTGTAATTACCTGCCATTTCTTTGATCCTCAGCTTCTCAACTTTTAGATAATGATCCATGAATAAAACTGATTTTTTTCCTTTTTGTCTGCCACTGTTGAAACATCAGCAAGGTAGGGCAACGTTATGCACATTTCTTTCTTATTCATTAAAGATGTAAAACATTTTGGTTGATATTTCAAACATGAAAATTTCTGGACCAGTCTTTCTATACTGTTGGCATGCCAATGCTATAAAACACCCTTCCTATAAAAAAAATAACAAAAAATAAATACAAAATTAAATAAATGTACTTACAGCACTTGCCTAACATCTGATTGAGAGGCAGTTCAAGGAATTAACGTCTAATCCAGAAAAAAAAAAATGACTCATGAAACGAGAGAACAAAGCTTACCACTGACTTTCTCAATAAGTGGATCCAAAAATGAGAATTAATGAAGACTGTCTTGCACCATGACAAATATCATAATCTCATGCTGTCTGTAAAGGTTTGAAAATAAAGGATGTATGACTCTAACCTCAAACTCAACAACAGATCATTCACACTACATTACAGAAAAGGTTTAAAGTGCTGAAGACAGCTGTACATCTAGATCTGACCCCTCCCTCAAGTGACAGGAACAAATTAGAAAGTATGAACTCTAAAAGAGAATCTAAGGCTATCCCAACAATCTGCATTTATTGGTCACCAATTCATCAAAGATGGCTATTACAAATTCGTTAAACTGACTGACCAGAATAATTTTATCAATTATGTTATTGACCAACCACAGTCTGTCTGTCTGAGCAGACTAATCAGTCACATACAAACAACTGCCCCAGCAGGGCTGTCTGTTCCCTTGTGGCTGACAGCACCTTGCCTCGGTGAGGAATGGGGAAAACAGTAAAACCTCGATATAACGGACTTCAGTAGACCGGAATTCGCTTTTATCGGACTCGAGGAGCTACTGGACTAAACTCCTATATATCGGAAAAAGTCCGATATAGCCAGAAAGCAGTCCGGACTGCCTGACAACTTCAGCTATGTTCACCACAATAAGACAAGTAAAAGACATGTTTTTCAGTGCACAGCACAGTATTATCATACCATTTGATTAATGTAGTGAAGGTATAACACAGTACAATACTGCAATGGTGGTGAAAACCACTGATGCAATCCGGACTAATGTCTGATATATCGGAAAAAGTCCAGATTAGCAGGGGTAAGTCCGGATGTCGCTTTTATCGGAAAATCGCATATTTCGGACTAGCCTGAGCCCCAATTAGTCCGTTATAGTGAGGTCTTACTGTATGGAGGTTTGATTCCTGGATGGATGCCATATTGTCTCTCCACACAACAGGGGCACCATAGCAGGCTCCTCATCACCCTCCTATGTGGTTATGTGGTTACCACCCGGCACTGTGAACAGTTTCCTGGGTTACAGGTAACTTATAGCTTGTCACACAGTGCTGAGGGTCCTTATGTGGAAAGAGCAATAAAACAAAACAGGAAGGAAAGGGTGAACTATGAGAGAGGGGGACAAAAACAGAAAAACATTGATAAAGGTGGGGAAGAAGCAGGCAGCAGCACTACACCAGAAAGTGGCTGACGGTTGCAGCTACCTATCACCTTACAATCATGTGTAACAATCAGGCTGGGAAATAGTACTTTTTAATAGTGTGAATCAACTGAATCACATGTCAGGACATATCCTAGATTTGATCTTATTCCCTTGGCTGCAGTCACATACTAGATGTGGAGGTTGACTCAAATGATCCCATTGTCTCTGACCATGCTTTGATTACTTTCAGGTTTGTAAATCCCAAAACCCCTTTCTTATAAAAAGATTATCAGGTTCAGAAATTACAGGAACACTGACCATCATCTAGTCAGCATTTAAACAACATTGATTCTTCTGACCTTTATAGGATCATTTGCACTGTGTGTTCGCGTCTTGCCAAGAAGGGGTTTCATCCATACCATACAAATCCAAAATGCAAAGTGTTATCAAGATAAAAGTTTACTTATGTGGAAAGAGAGAGAGAGAGAGAGAGAGAGAGAGAGAGAAAGCGAGAGAGG
>JAGKTI010022738.1:0-15124 GCA_018397915.1 Birgus latro
TCTCGGTGATCCTCACAATGTTTCAATCTTTTTGTTCTTAAAAACCTAAGGTGCCAGCTCTCATTACGTGTCAGTCGACTTCTTGTTATCCTTCATAAATATGACATTTTCATCTTCAGAAGTGTCTTCATAGTTCTAAGTATAATATAATGTGTTGTACAATCAACTTTGAGTACACTTGACGAAGTTACATACTCAGCGTTTTCGAAGAGAAATACGCTCATTATATTAAAAGAGAATGGACCTACATCCAAAACGGATGGTATCAGCCGGATCTATTTCACAATTTGCACTATTTCTTGTCCTTGAAGTCACGGCTGAGGAAAAAATGTCGACAAATCAGAAGTTAATAATCCAGAAATCAGTCTCACGAGGAATCACAGTATTGAAAGATTTTACCAAAGGAAATGTGGTTTTTGATGTAACAGAAACCTTAATATTGTGCAAAAGTTCATTTTTCTTTACGCCACGAGGCTCGACGTAATTTTAAACTGCTTGTGCTTGATTTTAAAAAAAATCGAAGTTCTTAAATTGTGTCGGTTATCCTTACAAAGTTTCAAGCTCATTGTTCTTAAAAACCTAAGGTGCCATCTATCTTTACGTGTAAGTCGACTTCTTGTTATCCTTCATAAATGAGAGATTTTCACCCTCACAAGTATCTTCTTAGTTCTGTATATAATATAATGTGTTTTACAAATAACTTTGAGAAAACTTGAGAAAGTTGCATATTCAGCGTTTTCGCAGCGAAATACGCTTATTCAGCCATCATTACATTTAAAGAGAATGGACCTACCTCCAAAACGTATGCTATCAGCGGGAACTATTTCACAGTTTGCACAATTTTTTGTCCTTCAAGTCAAGGCTAAGGGGGTTGAAAAAAGTCGACAAATCAGAAGTTAATAACCAAGAAATCAGTTTCACGATGAATCATAGTATTGAAAGATTTTACTAAAGGAAATGTGGGGTTTGGTGTAACAGAAACCTTGATATTGTGCAAAAGTTATTTTTTTTTTTTGACCCCCACGAGGCTCGACGTAATTTAAAACTGTTTGTGCTTGAGAAAAAAAATCGAAGTTTTTAAATTGTCCCGGTGATCCTTACAGTTTCAAGAACTTTGTTCTTAAAAACAAAGGTGCCAGCTCTCTTTATGTGTCAGTTGACATCTTGTTATCCTTCTTGTGTGACATTTTCACCCTCACAAGTGTCTTCTTAGTTCTAAATGTAATATAATGTGTTTTACAGTCAACTTTGAGAACTCTTGAGGAAGTTGCATATTCAGCGATTTCGGCCAGAAATACGCTAATTCAGCCATCACTAGATTTAAAGAGAATGGACCTACCTCCAAAACGGATGCTATCAGCAGGAACTATTTCACAATTTGCACTACTTCGTGTCCTTGAAGTCACGGCTAAGGGAAAAAAAATCAAAAATCTGAAGTTAATAATCCAGAATTCCGTCTCAAGGGGAATCACAGAATTGAAAGATTTTACCTGAGAAAATGTGATTTTTGGTGTAACAGAAATATTGATATTGTGTGTGTGTTTTTTTTTTTTACCGACACAAGGCTCGACATAATTTTAAACTTGTATTGGAGAGAAAAAAATCGGTTTTTAAATTCTCTCGGTGATCCTCACAATGTTTCAAGCTTTTGTTCTTAAGAACCTGAGGTGCCAGCTTTTTTTACGTGTCAGTCCACTTCTTGTTATCCTTCACAAATGTGACATTTTCACCCTCACAAGTGTCTTTTTAGTTCTGAATATAATATAATGTGTTTTACAATCAACTTTGAGAGCACTTGAGGAGGTTGCATATTCAGCGTTTTCGCAGAGAAATACGCTTATTTAGCCATATTTAGAAAAAAAAAATGGACCTACCTCCAAAACGAATGCTATCAGCAGCAACTATTTCACAATTTGCACTATTTCCTGTCCTTGAAGTCACGGATAAGGGGGAAATAAATTCGACAAAAAAGAAGTTAATAATCAAGAATTTCGTCTCAAGAGGAATCACCGTATTGAAAGATTTTACCCAAGGAAATGTTGTTTTTGGTGTAACTGAAACCTTGATGTGAAAATATTCGTTATTTTTTCCCCCGCCACGAGGCTCGACGTAATTGTAAATGCTTCTGCTTGAGAAAAAAAAATTGTTTTTTAACAGTCTCGGTGATCCTCACAATGTTTCAATCTTTTTGTTCTTAAAAACCTAAGGTGCCAGCTCTCTTTTCGTGTCAGTCGACTTCTTGTTATCCTTCATAAATGTGACATTTTCACCCTCACAAGTGACTTCTTAGTTCTAAGTATAATATAATGTGTTACGCAATCAACTTTGAGTACACTTGAGGAACTTGCATATTCAGCGTTTTCGCAGGGTAAAACGCTTATTCAGCCATCATTATATTAAAAGAGAATGGACCTACCTCCAAACGGATGGTATTAGTCGGATCTTTTTCACAATTTGCACTATTTCTTGTCCTTGAAATCACGGCAAAGGGGAAAAAAAAAGTCGACAAATCAGATCAAGAAATCAGTCTCATGAGGAATCACAGTATTGATAGATTTTACCAAAGAAATGTGGTTTCTGGTGTAACAGAAACCTTGATGTTGTGCCAAAGTTTTTTTTTTTTTTTTTTTTACCGCCACGATGCTCGACGTAATTTTAAACTGCTTGTGCTTGAGGGAAAAAAAATCGAAGTTCTTAAATTGGCTCGGTGATCCTTGCAAAGTTTCAAGCTCTTTGTTCTTAAAAGAATCCTAAGGTGCCAGCTCTCTTTACGTGCCAGTTGACTTCTTGTTATCCTTCATAAATGTGACATTTTCACCCTCACAAGTGTCTTCTTAGTTCTGAATATAATATAATGTGTTTTACAACCAACTTTGAGTACTTTTAAGAAAGTTGCATATTCAGCGTTATCGCGGAGAAATACGCTTATTCAGCCATAATTAGATTTAAAGAAAATGGACCTACCTCCAAAACTGAGGCTATCAGCCGGAACTATTTCACAATTTGCACTACTTCTTGTCCTTGAAGTCACGGCTATTGGGAAAAAAAAATCGAAAAATCAGAAGTTAATAATTCAGAATTCCGTCTCAACAGAAATCACAGAACTGAAAGATTGTACCTAAGGAAATGTGATTTTTGGTGTAACAGGAACCTTGATATTGTTTTTTTTTTTTACCGACACTAGGCTCGTCGTAATTACAAATATGTGCTGGAGAAAAAAAAAGTCGAAGTTCTTAAATTGTTTCGTTGATCCTCACAATGTTTCAATCTTTTTATTCTTAAAAAAACCCCGAAGTGCCAGCTCTAGTAACGTGTCAGTCGACTTCTTGTTATCTCTCATAAATGTGACATTTTCACTATCACAAGTGTCTTCTTATTTTTGAATATAATATAATATGTTTCACAATCTTTAAGAGCACTTGAGGAAGTTGCATATTCAGCATTTTCGCCGAGAAATAAGCCTATTCAGCCATCATTATATTAAAAGAGAATGGTACTGCCTCGAAAACGGATGCTATCAGCTGGAACTATTTCACAATTTGCACTATTTGTTGTCCTTGATGTCACGGCTAAGGGGGGAAAAAATTTCGACCGATCAGAATATAATAACCCAGAAATCAGTCTCAAGTTTAATCACAGTATTGAAAGATTTTACCAAAGGAAATGCAGTTTTTGGTGTAACTGAAACCTTGATATTGTGAAAATATTCGTTATTTTTTTTTCCCGCCACGAGGCTCGACGTAATTTTAAACTGCTCCTGCTTTTGAAAAAAAAAAAAAATTAAACAGTCTCGGTGATCCTCACAATATTTCAATCTTTTTGTTAAAAAAAACCTAAGGTGCCAGCACTCTTGTTATCCTTCATAAATGTGACATTTTCACCCTCACAAGTGTCTTCTTAGTTCTAAGTATAATATAATGTGTTGTAAAATCAACTTCTAGTACACTTGAGGAAGTTGCATATTCAGCGTTTTCGCAGAGAAATACGCTTATTCAGCCATATTTATATATATATATATATAAAAAAAAGAATTCACCTACTTCCAAAAAGGATGCTATCATCCGGAGCTATTTCCAAATATGCACTACTTCTTGTCCTGGAAGTCACGGCTAAGGAAAAAAAATCGGAAAATCAGAAGTTAATAATCCAGAATTCCGTCTCAAGAGGATTCACAGTACTGATATATTTTACCTAAGGAAATTTGATTTATGGTGTAACAGGAACCTTCATATTGTTTTTTTTTTTTCCGGCACGAGGCTCGTCGTAATTATAAAGTAGTGCTGAAGAAAAAAAAAATCTAATTTTTTATATTGTTTCGTTGATCCTCACAATGTTTCAAGCTTTTTTTCTTAAAAACCTGAGGTGCCAGCTCAGTTAACGTGTCAGTCGACTTCTTATCTTTCATAAATGTGACATTTTCACCATCACACGTGTCTTGTTAGTTCTGAATATAATATAATTTGTTTTACAATTTTGAGAGCACTTGAGGAAGTTGCATATTCAGAGTTTTCGCCGAGAAATACGCCTATTCAGCCATCTTTAGATTAAAAGAGAATGGACCTGCCTCCAAAACGGATGCTATCAGCTGGAACTATTTCACAATTTACACTATTTCTTGTCCTTGAAGTCACGGCTAAGGGGGAAAAGGAGGTCGACAAATCAGAAGTTAATAATCCAGAAATCAGTCTCAAGTGGAATCACAGTATTGAAAGATTTTACCTAAGGAAATGTGGTTTTTGGTGTAACTTAAACCTTGATATTGTGAAAATATTCGTTATTTTTTTCCCCCCACGAGGCTTGACGTAATTTTAAACTGCTTCTGCTTGAGAAAAAAAACATCGTTTTTAAACAGTCTTGGTGATCCTCACAATGTTTCAATCTTTTTGTTCTTAAAAACTTAAGGTGCCAGCGTTCTTTTCGTGTCAGTCGACTTCTTGTTATCCTTCATAAATATGACATTTTCACCCTCACAAGTGTCTTCTTAGTTCTACGTATAATATAATGTGTTTTACAATCAACTTTCAGAACACTTGAAGTTGAATATTAAGCGTTTTCCCAGAGAAATACGCTTATTAAGCCATCATTATATTATAAGAGAATGGACCTACCTCCAAAACGGATGGTATCAGCCGCAACTATTTCACAATTTGCAGTATTTCTTGTTATTGAAATCGCGGCTAAAGGGAAAAAAAAGTCGACCAATCAGATAAAAAAAAAAAAAATCAGTCTCACGAGGAATCACAGTACTGAAAGATTGTACCAAAGGAAATGTGGTTTTTGGTGTAACAGAAATCTTGATAGTTTGCAAAAGTTCCCTTTTTTTTTTTTCTTTTACCACCACGAGGCTCGACGGAATTTTAAACTGCTTGTGTTCAAGAAAAAAAGAGATAAGTTCTAAAATTGTGTCGGTGATCCTTACAAAGTTTCAAACTCATTGTTATTAAAAACCTAAGGTGCCAGCTCTCTTTACGTGCAAGTCGACTTTTTGTTATCCTTCATAAATGTGAACTTTTCACCCTCGCTAGTGTCTTCTTAGTTCTGTATATAATATAATGTGTTTTACAATCAACTTTGAGAAAACTTCAGAAGTTGCATATTCAGCGTTTTCGCCAAGAAATACACTTATTCAGCCATCATTACATTAAAAGAGAATGGACCTACCTCCAAAACGAATGCTATCAGCCGGAACTATATCAAAATTTGCACTATTTCTTGTCCTTGAAGTAACGGCTAAGGGAAAAAAAAACAGTCGACAAATCAGAAGTTAATAATCCAGAAATCAGTCTCAAGTGGAATCACAGTATTGAAAGATTTTACCAAATCAAATGTGGTTTTTGGAGTAACAGAAACCTTGATATTGTGCAAAAGATCCTTTTTTTTTTTTCCCGCCACGAGGCTCGACTTAATTTTAAACTGCTTGTGCTTGAGAAAAAAAATCGAAGTTTTTAAATTGTCTCGGTGATCCTTACAGTTTCAAGAACTTTGTTCTTAAAAACCTTATTTGCCAGCTCTCTTTACGTGTCAGTTGACTTCTTGTTATCCTTCATGAATGTGACATTTTCAACCTCACAAGTGTCTTCTTAGTTCTAAATGTAATATAATGTGTTTTACAGTCAACTTTGAGAACTCTTTAGGAAGTTGCATATTCAGTGTTTTCGCCGAGAAATACACTTATTCATCCATCATTAGATTTAAAGAGAATGGACCTACCTCCAAAACGGATGCTATCAGCAGGAACTATTTCACAATTTGCACTACTTCTTGTCGCTGAAGTCACGGGTAAGAGAAAAAAAAACTCGAATAATCAGAAGTTAATAATCAAGAATTCCGTCTGAAGAGGAATCACAGAATTGAAAGATTTTACCTAAGAAAATGTGAATTTTTGTTGTTACAGAAACATTGATATTGTGATTTTTTTTTCCCGACACAGGGCTCGATATAATTTTAAACTTGTACTGGAGAAAAAAAAAAACAAGTTTGTAAATCGTCACGGTGATCCTCACAATGTTTCAAGCTTTTGTTCTTAAAAACCTGAGGTGCCAGCTTTACGTGTCAGTCGACTTCTTGTTATCCTTCATAAATGTGACATTTTCACCCTCACAAGTGTCTTCTTAGTTCTGAATATAATATAACGTGCTTTACAATCAAATTTGAGAACACTTGAGGAAGTTGCATATTCAGCGTTTTCGTAGTAAAGTACGCTTATATATATAAAAAAAAAAAAGAATGGACCTACCTCCAAATCGGATGCTATCAGCCGCAACTATTTCACAATTTGCACTTTTTTTTTGTCCTTGAAGTCAAGGATAAGAGGAAAGGCGACAAATCAGAAGTTAATAATCAAGAATTTCGTCTCAAGAGGAATCACAGTATTAAACGATATTACCTAAGGAAATGTGGTTTTTGTTGAAACAGAAACCTTGATATTGTGCAAATGTTCCTTTTTTTTTTTTTTTTTTTACCGCCACGAGGCTCGGCGTAATTTTAAACTGCTTGTGCTTGAGAAAAATAAAAATCGAAGTTCTTAAATTGTCTCGGTGATCCTTCCAAAGTTTCAAGCTCATTTTTCTTAAAAACCTAAGGTGCCACCTCTCTTTATGTGTAAGTCGAATTCTTGTTATCCTTCATAAATGTGAAATTTTCACCCTCACAAGTGTCTTCTTAGTTCTGTATGTAATATTATGTTTTACAATCAACTTTGAAAAAACTTGAGGAAAATGCATATTCAGCTTTTTCGCAGAGAAATACGCTTATTCAGCCATCATTACATTAAAAGAGAATTGACCTACTTCCAAATCGAATGCTATCAGCCGGAACTATTTCACAATTTGCACTATTTCTTGCCCTTGAAGTCACGGCTAAGGGAAAAAAAATAGTCGACAAATCAGAACTTAATAATCCAGAAATCAGTCTCAAGAGGAATCACAGTATTGAAAGATTTTACCAAATCAAATTTAGTTTTGGGAGTAACAGAAACCTTGATATTGTGCAAAAGATCCTTTTCTTTTTTGCCGCCACGAGGCTCGAGGTAATTTTAAACTGTTTGTGCTTGAGAAAAAAAAATCGAAGATCTTAAATTGTCTCGGTGATCCTTGCAAAGTTTCAAGCTCATTGTTCTTAAAAACCTAAGGTGCCAGCTCTCTTTACGTGCAAGTCGACTTCTTGTTATCCTTCATAAATGAGACATTTTTCACCCTCACAAGTGTCTTCTTAGTTCTGTATATAATATAATGTGTTTTACAATTAACTTTGAGAAAACTTGAGGAAGTTGGATATTCAGCGTTTTCGCAGAGAAATACGTTTATTCAGCCATCATTACATTAAAAGAGAATGGACCTACCTCCAAAACGAATGCTATCAGCCGGAACTATTTCACAATTTGCACTATTTCTTGTCCTTGAAGTCACGGCTAAAGGGGAAAAAGAGTCGACAAATCAGAAGTTAATAATCAATAAATCAGTCTCACGATGAATCACAGTATTGACAGATTTTACCAAAGGAAATGTGGTTTTGGTGTAACAGAATCCTTGATTTTATGCAAAAGTTCCATTTTTTTTTTTTACCCCCACGAGGCTGGACGTAATTTTAAACTGTTTGTGCTTGAGAAAAAAAAAACCGAAGTTCTTAAATTGTCTCGTGATCCTTATTGTTTCAAAAACTTTGTTCATAAAAACCTAAGGTGCCAGCTTTCTTTACGTGTCAGTTGACTTCTTGTTATTCTTCATAAATGAGACATTTTCACCCTCACAAGTGTCTTCTTAGTTCTGAATGGAATATAATGTGTTTTACAGTTAGCTTTGAGAACTCTTGAGGAAGTTGCATATTCAGCGTTTTCGCCGAGAAATACACTTATTCAGCCATCATTAGATTTAAAGAGAATGGACCTACCTCCAAAACGGATGCTATCAGCAGGAACTATTTCACAATTTGCACTACTTCGTGTCCGTGAAGTTTCGGCTAAGAGGAAAAAAAATCGAAAAATCAGAAGTTAATAATCCAGAGTTCCGTCTCAAGAGGAATCACAGAATTGAAAGATTTTACTTGAGAAAATGTGATTTTTATTGTAACAGAAACATTGACATTGTGATTTATTTTTTTTTTTACCGACACAAGGCTCGACATAATTTTAAACTTGTACTGGGGAAAAAAAAATCGAAGTTTTTAAATTGTCTCGGTGATCCTCACAATGTTTCAAGCTTTTGTTCTTAAAACCTTAGGTGCGAGCTTTCTTTACGTGTCAGTCGACTTCTTGTTATCCTTCATAAATGTGACATTTTTACCATCACAAGTGTCTTCTTAGTTCTAAATATAATATAATGTGTTTTACAATCAACTTTGAGAACACTTGAGGAAGTTGCATATTCAGCGTTTTCGCAGAGATACACGCTTATTCAGTCATATTCACATAAAAAAAAAATGGACCTACCGCCAAAACGGATGCTATCAGCCGGAACTATTTCACAATTTGCACCATTTCTTGTCCTTGAAGTCACGGATAAGGGGAAAAAAGGCGACAAATCAGAAGTTAATAATCAAGAATTTCGTTTCAAGAGGAATCACAGTATTGAAAGAGGTTACCTAAAGAAATGTGGTTTTTGTTGAAACAGAAACCTTGATATTGTGCAAAAGTTCGATTTTTTTTGCTTTACCGCCACGAGGCTCGACGTAATTTTAAACTGCTTGTGATTGAGAAAAAAAAAATTAAAGTTTTTGAATTGTCTCGGTGATCCTTATAAAGTTTCAAGCTCTCTCTTCTTAAAAACCTAAGGTGCCAGCTCTCTTTACGTGTCAGTTGACTTCTTGTTATCCTTCATAAATGTGACACATTCACCCTCACAAGTGTCTTCTTAGTTCAGAATTTAATATAATGTGTTTTCCAACCAACTTTGAGAACTCTTCAGGAAGTTGCATATTCAGCGTTTTCGAGGAGAAATACGCCTATTCAGCCATCATTAGGTTTAAAGAAAATAGACCTACCTCCAAAACGGAGGCTATCAGCCGCAACTATTTCACAATTTGCACTATTTCTTGTCCTTGAAGTCACGGCTAAGGAAAAAAAAAATCGAAAAATCAGAAGTTAATAATCCAGAATTCCTTCTCAAGAGGAATCACAGTACTGAGAGATTTTACCTAAGGAAATGTGATTTTTGGTGTAACAAGAACCTTGATATTGTTTTTTTTTTTTTTACCGACACGTGGCTCGTCGTAATTATAAAGTTGTGCTGGAGAAAAAAAAAATCGAAGTTTTTAAATTGTTTCGTTGATCCTCACAATGTTTTGAAGCTTTTATTCTTAAAAAACTGAGTCGACTTCTTGTACCCTTTCGTAAATGTGACATTTTCACCATCACAAGTGTCTTCTTAGTTCTGAATATAATATAATGTGTTTTACAATCAACTTTGAGAGCACTTGAGGAAGTTGCATATTCAGCGTTTATGCAGAGAAATAGCCTATTCAGCCATCATTAGATTAAAAGAAAATGGACCTGCCTCCAAAACCGATGCTATCAGCTGGAACTATTTCACAATTTGCACTATTTCTTGTCCTTGAAGTCACGGCTAAAGGGGAAAAAAAGGTCGACAAATCAGAAGTTAATAATCCAGAAATCAGACTCAAGTGGAATCACAGTATTGAAAGATTTTACCTAAGGAAATGTGGTTTTTGGGGTAACTAAATCCTTGATAGTGTGATAATATTCGTTTTTGTTTTCCCCTCCACGAGGCTCGACCTAATTTCAAACTGTTTCTGCTTGACAAAAAAAAAAAATCGTTTTTAAACAGTCTCTGTGATCCTCACAATGTTTCAATCTTTTTGTTCTTAAAAACCTAAGGCGCCAGCTCTCATTACGTGTCAGTCGACTTCTTGTTATCCTTCATAAATGTGACATTTTCACCCTCACAATTGTCTTCTTAGTTCTAATTATAACATAATGTGTTGTACAATCAACTTTGAGTACACTTGACGAAGTTGCATATTCAGCGCTTTGGCAGAGAAGAGTCGGTAGCTCGATCGGTAGTGAGTTGGCTTGCGGTCCCGTGGGACCCAGGTTCGAATCCTCGCTTGTGCAGGGAACAGGTTAAGGATTTGATTTTCATTAAATCAGGCTTTACAGATATACCAGAAGACCCGCTGACATGTCGTAAAAATGACCCCGCTAATACCAATACACCAGTCCTGTATGAGACAGCCCTAGCATGTATTCAATATGGACGGTGGGTGTTAAGCGCCGAAGTGGTGACAGGTAGATTGTAGGAGGACGACTGGGCCTTGATAGCAGGCTATGAAGCCTATGCCCACAGTCGGACACAAAAAAAAAAAAAAAAAACTTTGAGTACACTTGACGAAGTTACACATTCAGCGTTCTCGCAGAGAAATACGCTCATTATATTAAAAGAGAATGGACCTACCTCCAAAACGGATGGTATCAGCCGAATCTATTTCACAATTTGCACTATTTCTTGTCCTTGAAGTCACGGCTAAGGGAAAAAAAAAAAAGTCGACAAATCAGAAGTTAATAATCAAGAAATCAGTCACACGAGGAATCACAGTATTGAAAGATTTTATAAAAGGAAATGTGGTATTTGATGTAACCGAAACCTTGATATTGTGCAAAAGTTCATTTTTTTTTTTTTTTACCGCCACGAGGCTCGACGTAATTTTAAACTGCTTGTCCTTGAGAAAAAAAAATCGAAGTTCTTAAATTGTCTCGTTGTTCCTTGCAAAGTTTCAAGCTGATTGTTCTTAAAAACCTAAGGTGCCAGCTCTCTTTCCGTGTAAGTCGACTTCTTGTTATCCTTCATAAATGAGACATTTCACCCTCACAAGTGTCTTCTTAGTTCTGTATATAATATGATGTGTTTTACAATCAACTTTGATAAAACTTGAGGAAGTTGCATATTCAGGGTTTTCGCCGAGAAATATGCTTATTCAGCCATCATTACATTAAAAGAGGATGGACCTACCTCCAAAACCAATGCTATCAGCCGGGACTATTTCACAATTTGCACTATTTCTTGTCCTTGAAGTCACGGCTAAGGGGGAAAAAAAAGTCGACAAATCAGAAGTTAATGATCAAGAAATCAGTCTCACGATGAATCACAGTATTGAAAGATTTTACCAAAGGAAATGTGGTTTTTGGTGTAACAGAAACCTTGATATTGTGCAAAAGTTCCTTTTTTTTTTTTTTTTTTTTTACCGCCACGAGGCTCGACGTAATTTTAAACTGTTTGTGCTTGAGAAAAAAAAATAGTTTTTAAATTGTCTCGGTGATCCTTACAGTTTCAAGAACTTTGTTCTTAAAAACCTAAGGTGCCAGCTCTCTTTACGTGTCAGTTGGCTTCTTGTTATTCTTCATAAGTGTGATATTTTCACCCTCACAAGTGTCTTCTTAGTTCTAAATGTAATATAATGTGTTTTACAGTCAACTTTGAGAACTCTTGAGGAAGTTGCATATTCAGCGTTTTAGCCGAGAAATACACTTATTCACTCATCATTAGATTTAAAGAGAATGGACATACCTCCAAAACGGATGCTATCACCAGGAACTATTTCACAATTTGCACTACTTCTTGTCGTTGAAGTCACGGCAAAGGGAAAAAAAACTCGAAAAATCAGAAGTTAATAATCAAGAATTCCGTCTCAAGAGGAATCACAGAATTGAAAGATTTTATCTAAGAAAATGTGATTTTTGTAGTAACAGAAACATTTATATTGTGATTTTTTTATTTTTTTTTTTTACCGACACAAGGCTCGACATAATTTTAAACTTGTACTGGAGAAAAAAAAAATCGAAGTTTTTAAATTGTCTCGGTGATCCTCACAATGTTTCAAGCTTTTGTTCTTTAAATCCTGAGGTGCCAGCTTACTTTACGTGTCAGTCGACCTCTTGTTATCCTTCATAAATGTGACATTTTCACCCTAACAAGTGTCTTCTTAGTTCTGAATATAATGTGTTTTACAATCAACTTTGAGAACACTTGAGGAAGTTGCATATTCAGCGTTTTCGCAGAGAAATACGCTTATTCAGTCATATTCACATAAAAAAAAAATGGACCTACCGCCAAAACGGATGCTATCAGCCGGAACTATTTCACAATTTGCACCATTTCTTGTCCTTGAAGTCACGGATAAGGGGAAAAAAGGCGACAAATCAGAAGTTAATAATCAAGAATTTCGTCTCAAGAGGAATCACAGTATTGAAAGATATTACCTAAGGAAATGTGGTTTTTGTTGAAACAGAAACCTTGATATTGTGCAAATGTTCGATTTTTTTTTTTCCGCCACGTGGCTCAACGTAAACTTAAACTGCTTGTGCTTGAGAAAAAAAAATGGAAGTTTTTAAATTGTCTCGGTGATCTTTATAAAGTTTCAAGCTCTTTCTTTTTGAAAACCAAAGCTGCCAGCTCTCTTTACGTGTCAGTTGACATCTTGTTATCCTTCATGAATGTAACACATTCACACTCACAAGTGTCTTCTTAGTTCTGAATGTAATATAATGTTTTACAACCAACTTTGAGAACACTTGAGGAAGTTGCATATTCAGCGTTTTCTCCGAGAAATACGCTTATTCAGCCATCATTATGTTTTAAGAAAATGGACCTACCTCTAAAACGGAGGCTATCAGCCGGAACTATTTCACAATTTGCACTACTTCTTGTCCTTGAAGTCACGGCTAAGGAAAAAAAAAATTCGAAAAATCAGAAGTTAATAATCCAGAATTCCGTCTCACGAGGAATCACAGTACTGAGAGATTTAACCAAAGGAAATGTGATTTTTGGTGTAGCAGCAACCTTGATATTGTTTTTTTTTTTTTTTTACCGACACGAGGCTCGTCGTAATTATAAAGTTGTGCTGGAGAAAAAATAAATCGAAGTTTTTAAATTGTTTCGTTGATCCTCACAATGCTTCAAGCTTTTATTCTTAAAAACCTGAGGTGTAAGCTCTATTAACGTGTCAGTCGACTTCTTGTTATCTTTCATAAATGTGACATTTTCACCATAACAAGTGTCTTCTTAGTTCAGAATATAATATAATATGTTTTACGATCAACTTTGAGAGCACTTGAGGAAGTTGCATATTCAGCATTTTCGCAGAGAAATACGCCTATTTATCCATCATTAGATTAAAAGAGAATGGACCTGCCTCCAAAACGGATGCTATCAGCTGGAACTATTTCATAATTTGCACTATTTCTTGTCCTTGAAGTCACGCTAAGGGGAAAAAAAAAAGGTCGACAAATCAGAAGTTAATAATCCAGAAATCAGTCTCAAGTGGAATCACAGTATTGAAAGATTTTACCTAAGGAAATGTGGTTTTTGGTGTAACTGAAACTTTGATATTGTGATAATATTCGTTATTTTTTTTTTACCGCCACGAGGCTCGACCTAATTTTAAACTGCTTCTGCTTGAGAAAAAAAAAATCGTTTTTAAACTGTCTCGGTGATTCTCACAATGTTTCAATCTTTTTGTTCTTAAAAACCTAAGTTGCTAGCTCTCATTACGTGTCAGTCGACTTCTTGTTATCCTTCATAAATATGACATTTTCATCTTCAGAAGTGTCTTCATAGTTCTAAGTATAATATAATGTGTTGTACAATCAACTTTGAATACACTTGACGAAGTTACACATTCAGCGTTTTCGCAGGGAAATACGATCATTACATTAAAAGAGATTGGACCTACCTCCAAAACGGATGGTATCAGCCGGATCTATTTCACAATTTGCACTATTTCTTGTCCTTGAAGTGACGGCTAATGGGAAAAAAAAGTCGACAAACTCAGAAGTTAATAATCAAGAAATCAGTCTCACGATGACTCACAGTACTGAAAGATTTTACCAAAGAAAATGTGTTTTTTTGTGTAACAGAAACCTTGATATTGTGCAAAAGTTCCTTTTTTTTTTTTTTTTTTACCCCCACGAGGCTCGACCTAGTTTTAAACTGTTTGTGCTTGAGAAAAAATAATCGAAGTTCTTAAATTGTCTCGGTGATCCTTACAATATTTCAAGCTCATTGTTCTTAAAAACCTAAGGTGCCAGCTCTCTTTACGTGTAAGTCGACTTCTTGTTATCCTTCATAAATGAGACATTTTCATCCTCACAAGTGTCTTCTTAGTTCTGTATATAATATAATGTGTTTTACAATAAACTTTGAGTAAACTTGAGGAAGTTGCATATTCAGCGGCTTCGCCGAGAAATACGCTTATTCAGCCATCATTACAATAAAAGAGAATGGACCTACCTCCAAAACGGATGCTATCAGCCGGAACTATTTCACAATTTGCACTACTTCTTATCGTTGAAGTCACGGCTAAGGGAAAAAAAATTGAAAAATCAGAAGTTAATAATCCAGAATTTCGTCTCAAGAGGAATCACACAATTGAAAGATTTTACCTAAGAAAATGTGATTTTTGGTGTAACAGAAACATTGATATAGTGATTTTTTTTATTTTTTTTTACCGACACAATGCTCGACATAATTTTAAACTTGTACTAGAGAAAAAAAATCGAAGTTTTAAAATTGTCTCGGTGATCCTCACAATATTTCAACCTTTTGTTTTTAAAAACATGAAGTGCCAGTTTTCTTTACGTGTCAGTCTACTTCTTGTTATCCTTCATAAATGTGAC
>JAGKTI010022740.1:1048-15123 GCA_018397915.1 Birgus latro
GCGCGCGCGCGCGCGCGCGCGCGTGTGTGTGTGTGTGTGTGTGTGTGTGTGTGTGTGTGTGTGTGTGTGTGTGTGTGTGTGTGTAAGGACGTGGGTGGGGCTATTATGCATCTACAGGAAGTGTGTGAGTTGTATGCAGTTGTGGATACGAATGCGCCTTTTGATGTGTGTCGTTGAATTTTGCCATTAGCGTAAAAATATATTTGAAGGACTGAATCCACCTTTGAATACTTATCTTGTCGACAGTACAAGTGAATTTTTTTTTTTTTTTTTTATGTAGGAGCACATCTGAGGGAGGTCTTGTTTTTCTGTCGCTCATTAACATTTTCCGGGAACGAGGTGCTTTACTTCACTTTAGGGATTTGAGCGAAGCCGCATCCCATCAGACCACACCACACCATACCACACCACACCATACCATACCACACCACACCACACCACACCACACCACACCACACCACACCACACCACACAGCACCCATTTTTGTCGCACCATACAGAATCACCCTCGCACACCTCACCACACCAAGGGCATTAACCTAAAAGCCCTGCATCTAAGGCTTCTATCCTTGTTATCAGTTAATGTGTGGGAGGATAGATATAACTGTGATTTATTATGAACAGGAATGTGGAAATACGAAGGTAGTGTAGGCCAGGGTCTAAGTGTAGGTGTTAGGATACGGGAGGCAGTATGTGAGTGTATGAGTTGTATCATAGGTGGGTTTGGATATTTAATATCATTTCATCAGTGATTTATTTTGATCAGTGCCTGCAATAACCTTTTGTTACTGATGCAAATACCATCGATATGAGAGGAAAGAAATTAAAGTACGTGAAGATGTTGAGGTACACTGTGCACAGTAAAGTGCAAAAGAAGATATCACGAGGCCTCCTGTGCCACCGAGAAAAAGACTCTTGGTGTTAATAGGTTCGTAAGATAGAGGTGTGAGTGTGTCAGGTGTAGGGTGTCCTTGTCAGGATGTTGGGCAATGGATTCTGAAGTCGGTATTAGGGTGGGTAGGATGAGATACAGCAGTGGATGGATTAGTGTGAAAGGTGCGATCACTGTGACGGACATATCAAAACTGGAAAGTGCCAACGTGTAAAAAGGTCCCCAATTTTTAATGGAGTAAGATCAGTAATTCCCGAAGACAAAGACTACGGCCTTGGACCAGCTGAACCAGGAACAGAGTTTTCCGTCTGTGCGCCTGTCTGTCCGTCCGTCCGTCTGTCCGTACTGTCCTTGCTGGAATTGTAGACCCATTTTGTGTGACTGAGTTGTTATGTGAATCCTCTTACGGTGACGATATGCCCTCGTCTTAGAGGTCAACAAACTCTGGTCAACACTAAGGTTACAGTGGCAAAAAAAAAAAAAAAAGGTACAGACCAATCAGATGGGAACCCCTTATGCCATCATAACCTACCAACCATTTAGCAACCGACATCCAGAGAGAGAGAGAGAGATTGTTTATGCTACGGGATCAACTTGCATCTGATTACTTCCAGGTGAAAGAATCACGCAGTATAACCTAGTACAATAGCGTGGCTTCAAAACCTGAATGGTGTGATTCAAGGATTCCGCTGCACATGCAAGGATCATGCAAGACTTCGTTTTCGGGCCCCTAGCGTAACAACACGCGGCTAGTAGGCTACTATTATATGTGACCAGTCAACACCCTACATAACAGTGTGTAGCCAGCAACCACAGAAGTCAGATACGAGTATGTTCTACCATCATCACATGCTTCAGATATTATTAAGACTCAAGGAGCTTTATCCATACTTTCACAGTCAGTTTCATTAGTACGGGTCTGAGACATCACAAAAGAGAAAAGAGGCTGAAAATAAACTAAGGCTTCCATCTGCATAGTCAGTGGCAAATGTTTTACCTAACATTTCATCTCTTCTCACTTCTCTTTCACGGCAAATTTTTCCAAGCTGAGAGAGGCCTCACATGTTTCTGTGCTCATAGATTGTTCTCTTTTATATGATGTGTCAGGTAGAAAAGTCAAATAGAGGACTAACTTTTGTCTCTGAACACTGATGGCAGCCAGTACAGTTGTATAGCTAATTTCTACATTCCGTTAGGGGCCGATATTTACACACACCTACACGAAGTCCCTACATCAGAACGCAGCAGTTTACTGCTGTGTGATATTAATCTACATCAACACAATCACCAACAACAGCGATATTATATTCTCTTTCCGCAGAGCATTACGATTATGAAATCTAGTTTCTGTGCTAAATGAGGAAGTGCAGTGGGGAAAGAATTATAAACTTCTCGTAGATAAAAGCTGCAGTTTATACAAAAATCATTCATGAGAAGCGAAAGGCTTTATTTTAAAATAATTATAACGGAAAAGAAAACACACATCTAAGAAAACATTGATTATTTGACCGAAGCTGCATGGACCAACAAGCTTTTATACCCCCCCCCCCACACACACACTTTGGAAATAAGTCATTCGTGATTATTTCTCGAAGCTGTTTTTTTTTTATTCATTCAAATTAATTGGATGCTACAGTGAACTGAACGGGGAATAAAAGTTGGTATTATTTAAACCTTTTCAGCCGTCAGTAATGAACGTGAAACAATTATTTCTTCGATACACAGATGACTGAGCATCACTGTTTTGGGTGAGAGTGCTAACTGGTGTATCCCGTTTAATGTGTATCTATTATTCGCAATTGCTGTAATATAGGGTCGTATGCCTGAAACAGCAAAGTGGAATGTAAACCCTGAAATTTTTATGATGATTTTTGAAGAACGTGATAATGATGATGGGAAGTATTTGGCCTTTCTAAGTGGTTGCTGACTGCGTTCTGAAATATGGGATACAGGCTGACCATTCCTAATAAACACAGGCGTTCCATAAAGTACCTTTAATAATTTAAGGGTTTGCACTCCCCCTTGTGATTTAACGTTTAAGCACATACTTTTATATTTACATTTTTACTGCTGTGCTTTTGTGATAGCTGAGTCGTTAAGACGATGTTGCTATTACAGGCACCACTACAGGCACTATTTTTGGTACTTTTTACAAAGTTCGTGTGCTTTCTACTACCCCATATAGTTTTTTTTTTTTTTTTGGGGGGGGGGGGGGCGCTTTCCACTATTTTCCTGTAATTTCCACCATTACATAAACTTGGGTACTTTCACTGTTTTCCTCTATCTTCAATCATATCAGGCACTGTTTGGTATTTTCTGCTAGTTCCTTGTTCTTTCCTCCATATCAAACACTGTTGGATACTTTCATTGCTTTTCTGCATTTAATACCACTTCAGGCACTTTTTGGTGCTTTCCACTACTCCTCGCTACTTTCTACCATTTTAAGAACTCTTGTTTTTTTTCATTACTTTCCAGTTCTTTCGTCTGCCAGTTTCACTACCTTTCAGTAGGTATCCACAAAAGTATTATATTAGGTATTACTATATTTAGAATTATTACTGAGTATGCACGTTCCATATGATTTCAAGTCAACAGACCTAAGCATCTATATAGCTGATTATTTTAAAATGTGATCTTTGAGGCCACGATTCTCACTATAATTAACCATACCCTGGTATGGTAGTCTTTCTGTCGGTAACCTTTTGAATTTGCTGTAAAAGGTTTTGACGCTGTAGCCGGTAACTGCATTTCCAGATTTTCTTCACATCTATGTATTTGTAGGGTTCAATGAAAAACTCGTTGCTTTCCTTAATATTGTTTTTCCTTTCTATATACAAATATAAATTTCCTGCGAAATAGCAAAAGGAGTAATATACTTATGGTATATCCAAAGCATTCGAGAATGAACTTTAAAATGTATGTCATGCTACTTGGTATTCGTGTATACAGTATATGTGAGACATTTCGAACTTGATGAATTAGGTATAGTTTTAAATAACCTCTTTACCAGTACAAATCCTCCCCGAGATAAATTAAGTTGTCTGAAAGTACGAGTAAAGCAACATAGAATTTCTTCATCTGATTCACGTACTTAATGCTATGCCATGTGCAGGGAAGAGTGCCAGGTTAACACTTTTGATTCGGCTGCTGCACTGGGTACTAAGTTCAAGGTAACACCAAAAGATTTTGTTCAGCTGTGTGAAATTATAGAAAACAAAGACTTCACAAAGCAATCTCAAGTGCCAATAATCCTGTATGTGCTACGGCTAAGATGTGATTTGTCTTTTAATCCAGCCAAAGACCAGACATCTTCACAATATCTTCAGAAACTATCTTGAGTAATTTTTTCTTATCATTGCATACAGCTTAGGGTTTTATTTCTGTTAACACCAGGTTATTTTGTCCAATTTGAGAGAAACCATAGAAATGAAAGGATTAAACAAAGGGACTACGGTAGGAAAGGCCGTAGAGTCGGAATGGGAAGGGGAGATAGGAGCAAAGATAATAAAGGAGTAGAGGAACCAAAGAGATCTATTGCAAAGAAAAGGGTAGCTTTGAGAGGCTATGAACTGGGAATAATAAGAGAAAAAGAAACAAAGGCGAAACAAAGAGCTTGAGAGAGAGAGAGAGAGAGATTTTAGAGTCCAGCTTTAATTATCTCACTACATTCACGTCCATTTTGGTTTATTCTTCCTATTGCCAGACGAGGAAAGTCATTTTACAAAAGATCCTCTCACACTGAAGGGACAAGCGTAGTTTGTTATCCCTTTTATCACAATGGGTTTCTCCTAAGCTGAATAAAATCCTCTGTCAACTGAAAGAATATAATCGTTAGACGGTAGACTAATATCGTTTACGTAGAATGTCCTAGGTAAATGCCGAGCTGTAGCAAGCGAATATCGTTGGAATATGATGCCAGTCACAAAAAAGGCCAGTTTAGACAATGTAGAGTTAAAGCATTGTTTTTTTCTCCCACGCAGCTACGTGAAATAAGTAACAATAGAGGAAAATCTGGGCCAGGTTAAGATGAACGAACTATTTTAAAGGTATTAATGTCCACATATCTGTCGCACAGTTTTTACATATAAAACACATGCAATCCTGATTTCGCCAAAACTCATTTAGCCTACCACATCTCGTTACTCTAAGCAACAAAACTGCCTCAGATTCCGCAGCGGACACATTCAGTTAAACCTCGATTAACTTGAGCCAACTAATTCGAACTCTGGTACTGAGGGTACCATCATCAACGATCCTGTACTAATTTCAACTTTGACTTTCATAATTGGATCCGAAACGTCATTAGTTGATTGATCTCAGCAGGTCTTGGGAATGTACCACTGCTGCTGCTGCTGCTGCTGTTGTTCCAGGCTCATCTGAAACGTGAACTCAGTCGACAACAGTCTTAAGTTTCCCTTCTCCAACAGTCTTCCACCCCCTTTTCAGAAAATAGGAAAGAACCTCTTTGGACGTTTGGATTACCAGGTAAGAACATCGATGTCACCACATGTTGACGTCCGTTTCCAGCACCAGGAATTATTTAGCAACCAAATATATGATGAACCCGTACTGCTCTCTTCTATCTTGAGTGTTCCGAGGACGGGTCAGTCTGCTGGTTGGAGGAGGGCATACATTTTGACTTCCAAGCAAAATTAAAAATCAACCATTCAATTAATAGACGTAGAATGCAGACACTGTAAAGTATAAGAAATGTTATGGAAAGCAGAAAAGGATGCACGGTAGACATTGCTAAGGCTGATTATGCCACCCCTGCAACACACGAGATCCGGGATGTCATAAATTACCCCCCCCCTGTAATATATAGAGAAAATACATGTCTATTGTTGTTTAGTTGCGTGACAAACTAATATCCTCACTCGGTTTTTCTATGATTTGCAGTGTATCTGTCCTTTCCATGTGCAGCCGTAATGTCACTGTCATAGGCTAAGAAATTTCTCATGCGCAACAGTTACAAATTTTAGATGCGGGTCAACTATGGGATTAGCTCTATCCGTCTATTTCTCACTGGTGACTTTAGGAAACGAAGTGCATTGCTTCTGTAGACTTTTCCGACTTTCCCGATGCCACACCACACCACACCAGCCTCCCACATCAGACCACAGAAACTCACCTTTCCATATTAGCCTCTCGTACCATTCACACAAACTAATCTTTCCACACCAGCCTCTCACACCAGACCACACAAACTCATCTTTCCACACCAACCCCTCACACCATCCCAAACAAACTCACCTCTCCACACCACACGAATGGCATTAATCGAAGGGTCCTGAAGCTCCACATCTAGAACTTATATATTTGTTCAAATTACTCGGTGTTCCACCAGACAAAGTTATTCATGAAAGGGACCTCCAGTAAAGGAACGGTTAACGAAGGCTTCATCTCATACTTCCAGTTCAGTATTACTCTCCTTACCTTTATATAGTTTTTTTTTTTTTTTAGAGATATCATATATTAACAGAGACTTGATATATATTTTATTCTTATTAAATTTAGAGTTTTTATTCAGCTCATTATTATTATTATTATTTTTTACTGGATTGGTCATATACATCCTTCACTAAGCCCGCCAGAAGGAACGTTTTCTAAGGTGAGTAAGTCGTCTTGAGGTAACAAGGGGAGACAATAATCACCTCGCCTAACTGAAGGATTTCAAAGGTACTGTAGCGAAAATTAACACAGATGCCATCATGGTTAAGAGGCCTAGCCCTTGATCCCAGTAGGTTTTTTTTTTTTTTTAACTCTTCCCAGATTATTTTCCTAACCTTTGGATAGACTTTTCTGAATGGAAGGGCTGGATATAGCCTTTATTGACCCTGTGACCAATAGAATTCCATCCCTCATTAAACAGAGTCGTTTAATGGTGAATTTATTTAAATGTGGAATACGGCATTGGGGTCAGGGGATTAAGAGAACTTTATGCACTATTTATAATCTTAATTCATATACAGTGTGTGTCGTGAATGCAAGAATTACTCCCAAGTTTATACAAAAGCTTTCTCAAGTAACCTCATTCCGGGGATAAAATTACCTCTTTGTTTCTTAATGCCTCCAGATTTAAGAACGGCATCTCACTTTACCCCAGATAAAGTTAAAAGATGCAGTTTTAACTTGTGCCACAATTTCTGGCGGCCGTTGCAATGGCCTGGAAAGTGCAAGGGAATGTCAGCCTTAAGAAGCACGACGACAGGGGCGAGAATGTTTGGATATTGCGTGTGGGACAGCATTTTTGTGCCGGCTTTCACTCCTGCCCTTGATCTCTTGTAGTTTCCAAAAGTCTAACGGTTCGTTTCAGTATCACTTATTAAACAGCCGCTTATGTGCTGTTGCTGATTGGGGTCGAGTATGTGGATGGTCACGTGTACTTAAGGATATCTATGTTCTTAACAAGGGACTCAAAGCAAAATAGAACGAACATTCAGGGGCAAATTAGTCCAAATTACACATGAACGACGAATTCTTATTACAGTTCATCAGGAAACATGGGAATGAGGAAGGTTGCTATAGAAATTACCAGTTCTGCACCTGAGAGACTGGGAAAGCTATTTATTGCTCGAATTAATTATATATTTGCTGAATTAGAAAAGAATATAAGGAATTACTTTTTTTATAGTACTGCACTCAAAAAACATGACACATGTTATGATGTTATGAACATCTATTTTTTTTTCTTATTCAGCCCAAGGACGTCTTTTTCAAATATTTCTTCCAATCGCCTGACTACTCTTTTTCAGCTTAGGATGGATTTTTCGAGCTGGAAGGATCAGATGCAGCCTTGAGTGACCCCTACACTTCCTGGGGGCTTTCCTCAGCAAATCAACATTGTCAGGCGCAGCAAGAATAAATTACACAGCCGTCGCCGTACTGAAGAGGCTAAAGAGATTATTAAGAAATTTGCTGTTTAGCTGCCTGATTGAGGATGTTCTCAGAAATATTTAAAAGGAAAACAGGTAAAACCATCTTTATTGAGGGAGCTAGATTTAGTTTTCTGGCTTAACACTGGAGCCCAACAATAAATACCGTAAATTTTGTTGTAAGTGGTATTTACAATTATGTTTCTTTAAGCGCTTCTAGCACATGCCTGGGACATCATCCATAATAATTTTTACAACAGTTCTATACTGCCACACAAGTGTTGAGATGCGAGTAATATATATTTGTATAACATATTACACTAATGTTACCAGAACTCATATTCAAACTGGAAAATTCACACTACCGATTAATATTTGGCTAATATATTCCAATGGAACTAGAAAGCAACAAAATCAACTATCGACCACTCGTTAAGATAAAAATCAATCATGGATACTGACATTAGAGTAGCTATTTATTTGTAAACAAGAAAACAGGACAGAGAAAATTAAGAGTAAATTCAGGTATTAATAAACCGGCAGATCATATCTGAAAGCTCATTAATCAGGCATTCATTCACTGCATCAAACGCACAGCACGTAATGTACAGTAGCCTATATTGGGATATTCGGTCCAATATTCAGTATGCATTATTTTTAAGCTTCTTCATTAGCCAGGAGTCAGTGTTTGCTGCTTACTGCGCAAACCTGAACGCAAAGATAAATAAATAAATGAACATAAACAAGCGTTCAGTAAATGTACTGCAAAATAATATATTGTGTTTGCTGAGTCACATGATAAAGCTGCTCTACCATTAAAATATTGTGTTGTTGGTGTAAAATATGCCTTATAAGCAACATTTACATGCTGTACACATAAGCAGTGCATTCCAAGTCAGTCTAACGAATCAGCGAGAGAATATTTCAGCTGACAACGTAGCGTGGAAGGGTACGCAGTGATACCAGACCTGTTAGGAGGGATTAGGAGATTGAAAGTACAGATATTTGTTCGGCAGTACGATAAGAAAAAAAAATGCTCACATCTAAGGTACAGAGAGAGAGAGAGAGAGAGAGAGAGAGAGAGAGAGGGATAAAGGGAAGACCGGCTGTAACGTTGGCCTATAGTTAAGGCTTGGGCCAGTTTTATACCTCTTCGCTTAAGGAGCTCCCTAACATCGTTTCCTCAGAGATTTATTTTCCCTATTATATGTTACTATCGCTTTTTACGTTGCTTAAATCAACATAATATCGCCACTCTCTGCGTAAGTAACATACCCAATGATATCAACCAGTCAGATCCAGAATTAAACTGCGGAGGAAGAGGTGCTAGGGAGCCTCCTTAACCGACGAGAATACTGACCTTGGCCACTGGGTCCTAGCATTTAAGGCGAGAGAGGCCCCTGAGTCGTATTATGTGAGCAATAAACCCCAGTCACTCTTCTTATGAGTACTGTTATGGGCCACTTCCGGTTAAACTGCCTTAACCCACTAAACCATCAGGCGTTCACTACACTCGCGGTCGCGGAGAAAAGCAGGTGTTATATTTTGAGCGGTGTGTGTGTGTGTGTATGTGTGTGTTTGTGTGTGTGTGTGTGTGTGTGTGTGTGGTAAATAAAATAGCTCAAGCAGCTTATATATGTTTTTGGCTAAACTTAGTAGAATGGTTGAGGGTCAGCCAAAGAGGAACCTATTACTTTTTAAGAATAACAGGTCTCAAGGCAGGGATCACAGGCAAGGTCAAACAATTACCTAGCAAAATCATGTAAACCAGAGTTTATTCAATTTACACCAAACTCCACGGTAAGGTTAAGGATAAAGGAAGAATGAAGTTAGACAAATTAGAGAACAATCTATCAAACGTCAAGGACAGAGAGCAAGGTTAACGTTCGACCGGTATGTGTGTGTATGGGTGGGGGAGTTTGGTTGGTGGGGAGCTTTGTGGGTGGGTGGGTGGGTGGGTATGGGTGTGGGTGTTAGCAATATAATCTGAACAGTTTCGATCGGATTTTAGCCATGGAGGAATTCTATTGCTTTTGATAACAATAGATCAATGTCACGGTGAAGGAGCAACTTAAACAGTTTTCATCCAGTTTAAACCAACCCTTGTGTAAGGGTTGAATATGGGCTAAGATTAAAAGGGTCAGACTTCCAGGACAATCAATTACAGGTCAAGGTCATAGGGAAAAGTCAAAAGCAGAAGCCACATGGCAGGGTCCACCCAAAGTTTTGATGTAATTTGAAGCAAGCTTGGTGTAAAGAGTAACGGTCAGGAGAAAAGGAAGCGATTCAGCTTTGAAAACAATTAAAGGTCAAGGTAACAAGACGAGGTCAAAGTTCGCTCTACGTGTCTGTGTGCAAACAATACTGCTAAACAGTTTTGAAATGACTTGGATCAAACTTTGTGGAGGAGTTGGATCACCCACGATTTTGACCAATTGTTTGTGGTAACAATGGGTCAAAGGTCAAGATCACATAGCAAGGTCAACTTACACAGTTTTTATCCGATGCAGACTAGACTCTGTGGATGGGTTCAGGTTCAAGGAAAGATAAATAGATTAGATTCTGAGAAAAATCAGTCACAGAGGACGGGAAAATGTGAAGGTCACTAGGAAGGTCAACCCAAACAGTTTTGATCAAATCAGAACTGACGTTAGTGGAAGTTTTAGGGATTAGGCAAGAATGAACAATTCGATTTCCAGAATACTGTAATCCGTCGAAGGCCAAAGTGGCGGGACAAAACAACGGGCATGTGGGTGCAGGTGCTGCGGTCTCTGAATGCTCCTTTTTTTTTTTTAGGGTTGCCATCCAATGAAGTAACTCGCATTCTGGGCCATAAAGAAACCAATGAGCTTGTCATAAGGAATAAAGTCACTTGGATGCTACTTTAGATTAAAAAGCTGATAAAACCGTCAAGTACCAGCTTAGTTAAGCCAAGGTATGATGTCATGGTAGAGGAAGATGTAAGAGGGAATCTCCGCCCCCCTCCCAGTAGTGAAGAAGCAAATATACTTACGTCCACCCACACACGACGCAGGTAATTAATAAGGAAAGTTAATATAAGTAGCTATTTCCAGCGCGACATTTCTCACAAATTTTTAATTTGCATCCTCAACAAGTTAGGATATTAATGTGGAGAAAGGGAGGGAGAAAGACAAAGGGAAAAGGGGGGAAAGAAGAGGAAAAGATGAAGGGGAGGAAAAAGGAAGAGAGAGCCAGAGAGAGTAAAGATATTAAGTTGGACGAATTGGAATCTAAGAGAAGATAGGGAGGCTGAGAGGAAGGCGAAGAGGAGGAGGATGAGCGGAAGAGGAGAAGAAGGACAGAATCTTAAAAGAAAGTTATGTAGGATGAAGGAGGATCGGAGAGAAGAGGAAAATGGGAGCGGAAAAAGGAAAAAATAGCAACGTTGAGGGAAAGAGAAGGAAATGGAAAATGGGAGGAAGCCGGAAAAAGGAAATGAGGGCAAACGGTGAAAGAAGAATTAAATTCTAGGAGAAAAGTTAGAGTGAAGAAAACGGAGAAGGGGCCAGAAATGGAAAAGTGAAAAATTAATGGTGGAAAAGAGAGAGAGTGTTAGTGAAGGGGGTAGATCAGAGGGAGGGGGAAGGGGAGGTGAGGAGTCAGAACAAAAAAAGACGGTGAAGGTAGTGGCGGTAGAGAGTCTGAGGGACGAAGAGGAAGTGAAAAGCAGGAAAGCAAGAAAAGTAGGAAGACTTGCGGGAGAGAGGTTTGGGAGAACGAGAGCGACGTCATTAAAAGTCAACGTGGTTATAATGGAGGAATTAAGTTTTCAGTAAGGCGAGAAATGGATACAAATATACTGATATTAAAATCTCTCAAGAAAAATGTCAGTTCACTTGAGTCAGCAAAATGTGAGTGTTTTTCATATTCACATTGCACCGTTTCATTCTTGATTCAATCTCATTTAAGTTAGCATCCTTTGAATCACATACTTCATTTCTTGTTAGGCCGAACCAAAAGTTCTGAAACCTACCAAAACTTTAACTGTAAATTTATAAAAATGATATGTATAAGTTACGCAACACTTAATAACAATTTCCTAGTACTGACGCTCATTAAATTTGCTCTCAGCATAAGTGAATAGATTTCGAGAAATATTTCATTTTAAATAACGAAGCTGTACGGAGAATTCTGCCTCCTCTGTTACTTCCACGATCACTGTACTGTGTAGTCCATCATCAGATTAGCTGATGCAAATTCATCTTTTAAACCGTAAAAGAGTTCTGTTATGGATAAAGTAAGAACTGAACTTTAATCCACCATCAAGCATTGCCTCACAATCGCACATTACTTGTCACATATGTCACATCATTGCACATCAACTGCAATATATGCCACCCAGTTACATACATTCATCCTGCAGCAACACATTAACTCCTACATATAACCATAAATAAAGTAACATCACTCCGCTTATACTGTATGATACCATATATTATAACGTACCACTTCGTACATACTCCTGCTACGTACACCAGCTTCATTACTGAACTACAATTCTAACTATCTAACATGTCGAACCTCGTTACTGCGTCTCCAGAACCCAAGCCAGAGATCCAATTTCTCCCTGACTGCTCAAGTTTCTGTATTCCATCATCTTCCTAACCCCACCAGTTCACCCACTCTTTCCTATACGGACCCACTCTTCCTCCTTTATCGTACCACATCCAAGCTGAGCCTACGCTCTCACTTAATATAATGCCTAACCCTTTCTCCCTCTTCCCAGCTCCACCTCAACCCTAACCATTGCACCAACTCTTTCCCAGTAATGCCTAACCCTTTCTCCCTCTTCCTAGCTCCACCTCAACCCTAACCATTGCACCAGCTCATTCCCTGTAATGCCTAACCCTTTCTCCCTCTTCCCAGTTCCACCTCAACCCTAACCATTGCACCAACTTTTTCTCTGTAATCCCTCATTCCTTCCCCATCTTACACCACCTGGCCTCGCATTCCTTATAACATCTAATCCATTCTCTATCCGACCTCCATCGCCCAACTTCATCCTATTCTCTCTTTATCTCTGAAATGACACATCCTACACCCCGCCCCACCTCCCAAATCTTATTGTTCACTTATGGCTATCATGGTCATCACACTCTTTCCCATAATAACTGACCCTTTCTCCATCACCCCACCTCTCACCTGCCAGACGCCACCATTGGACCTTCCCTGTTCACCCCTGTGACTAACAATGACAGGTCCTGTTGTGAGGGCGCCAGCAGTAAAAACAAAGGCATTAATTAGCAAAGGTGAGGTCAGTGGGGCAGCAACAGCAGCATGTAAGCAACCCAGAACTAGACAGTGCGTTGTTGTTGTTGCCCCAGGCTCGTCTGGACGTGGAGTAATCGTAAACTGTAATCATAATTCAGCACGAATTCAAGTAAATGTGATCGTAAAAGATAACACTGACACAACTCTGCTGGCCATTCAAGCGTAATTACAGGCAGTTAATAGTTGCTTCTAGGTATGTTTTGAACAAATTTTTCATTTATTGTATCCACACTGTTGTTAGTTGGAAGTGTACTAGTTACGTAATTCAACTTTATACTCATCTTGACCTTAGAGGGCGAACTTTTAATAATTCATCTGTGTTGCCAGGTAAACTTATGGTTACCTTTCAAAACTATGTTCACACACACGCGCAAACAAACTCGGAAGCAGATTAGAAGATGCACACCCACATACACACACACACACACACACACACACACACACACAAGTACACATACACACATAATAACAAATAATGATTCAATCTTTTAACTTGAGATGGAAAGCAGTTGCATAAGCACACTGTTAATTCAGATAAAGTATGTGAATTTCGTAATTCAGTTATAAGTAACTTACCTTACGAGTCTCACCTCCGAAGTACCACTATGCAGTGCCTTACCCACGCAGGACATCATCAAAGAGACTTTAACCTTTAACTGATTATTCAAGTGTCCTTAAATTCTCCACGATGACACTTCAGTTGGGCAGTTTGTTTCTTTGATAGGTAGAGTCGGCCTACGAAGTGACGGCAGAGTATCCAGAAG
Organism: Birgus latro; assembly: GCA_018397915.1. Lineage (NCBI taxonomy): Eukaryota > Metazoa > Arthropoda > Malacostraca > Decapoda > Coenobitidae > Birgus > Birgus latro. Next base: position 14,872 of record JAGKTI010022740.1, read on the forward strand.
ACTTCGGTCAGTGATAATGGGCATACTCTTCCTTATAACTTTACAAGGTGAAACATACAATGTAAAATTGTAAAAAAAAAAAAAACAATAAGTAAATGCTAGAGTACCGGTATATTTCAAAACTGAAGGAAGCAGTTCGTTAGTTACGATAATAGGAAATCCTAAACGGAACTAACAGAATTTTCAGAACCATAGCTCAGGGACAGTCAGGAATAATTTGCGGCGTTCAAATCTAGTTTGGTAACACGCTAT
>JAGKTI010022741.1:0-15123 GCA_018397915.1 Birgus latro
TACCCCTCCTAATTTTGGCAATGTTTTCTAGTCATTCTGCCATACTGTATTTAGACATCAAAACAAACGTAGGAATATCAAAAGTAATTTCTAACACAAAGAAAATCATGCAAAAAAAAAAAACTACATATTCACTACTTATGTACAGAACCCCTCCTAATTTTGCCACTGTTTTCCAGTCATTCTGCTATAATTAGAGATCAAAACACACAGGAATATCAAAAGTAATTTTTAACACCAAGAAAACCATGCAAACAAAAAAACATTGAAAACCCCAAAACACCCTACCTATACACTACTGTATATACAGTACCCGTCCTAATTTAGGCCCTGTTTTCTGGTCAATCTGCCATATTTTGACATCAAAACACACATGGCAATATCCTAAATAAATTTTAACACCAAGGAAACTATGGAAAAACCTAAAGTTCCCTGCCAAAAAACATTCGATTGGGGTACTTACCACCCAGTGCACAGCACACAGGCTTTGTATCCCATACACCTCCAGCAGGTGTACAGTTGTCCCATGTGGTCTATGGCTAACCTTCGCATTTAGCAAAGGTTGAAGAACTCTTCCTCCTCCATCTCCTCTACCTGCTGGAATCGAGCAATGAGTTGTGACGTGTGGAACGGTGATGGTGGCCTACCCGCCTCACAGAACTCCGAAGACAGCCGCAAACTTACATCCAATAGAGACTCAACGGTTGTCTATGTGCTCCACTGCGGGTCTGATGGTGAAAGTGGGAAACGAGGTGGTGGTGCTGGTGGTGAGAATGGGTTGGCATTCATAGGGGTGGCAGACTTGAAGAAGGAGCCGATCCTGGTCTGACAATAGGACCGATGATTCTGCCAGAGGATGACAGCATCCCTGACTGCCTGCAATTCCACTGCCAGGACAAGCGACACCAACTCCCTGTCACAGTGTGGGTGCTCGGTATACTCCAGCACCTCCCCCAGACTGGCACGTAGGGCATTGAGACATGAAATGTTGAAGTTGCAGGGGGCTGTAAGTTAGGGTCCTCATCCTCGTCCTCGTTGGTGTCGCTGTCCTCTTTCGTGCCTGCAGAGGCAGCAGCGGCAATCTCCTCATCAGACGTGGTCTGATAATCAGGATCATCGCCGTCGTCGTCCAGTCAATCCCTCAAATCGTCGACGTCCACCTGCTCTCCTGCTGTTTGAAGACGGCAGTGGAAACCATCCACGTCAAACCCCTCAAAGTTGCGCTCAGCTTCGGTTCACTGGATGAGACGAGACCAACCACTTTTGAGGGTTTTCATGGAGACTTCCTTCCACATGTTCGCCCAGCTGAACACTGCAGACTTCAGGTTGTAATGCCGAAGATTCTGCAAGGTCTGCTCCCCACGTGTGTCCTCAGCAACGTCCTCGTCCTCCAGCACCACCATCACCACACTGAGTAACCTCCGTCAGTACAGTCTCTTTACAGCCACGATAACACCCTAGTCCATTGGCTGAATCAGAGCAGTCACATTAGGTAGCATAAACATGCACCTAATGTGCCCGTCATCAGCAACCAAATTCATCTCAGATGGATGCACCAGGGCACTGTCCAGGAGCAGGAGTGCCTTCACCTTCTCACAAGCTATACCAAGGACCTCTGTTTGATAACGGATAACTTCCTTGGTGAAGTGTCTGTGGAACCTGTCTCTGAAGATCTTGGCAGTAAACCAGGCCTTCACAGAATGGTACCACACAACAGGCAGGCTATCCATCAACCCATGGAGATAACGTGGTTGTTTGCACGCCCAACAATAACGGGTTTGAGCCGGTGCATCCCATTAACATTAGCACAGAACAAAACAGAGACACATTGTTTGGATAACTTGTGACCAGGAACAGTCTTCTCCTTCTCCTCTACAAGGGTGTTGGTGGGCAAGAAGCGATAGAACAGACTAGTTTCATCAGCAATACAGACTTGGCCAAGGGCAAGGCCCTCATCCTTGATCAACCGCTGCACTTTGTTTTTTTGTTATTTATGCAAGGATGAAGGAACAAAAGGCCATGGGCCTGTAAACTGTTCCTTCCAAGAATAAACTAAAACAATACAAAAGAGAGCCAAATTCAAGATCTGTTCATTTCGAGATGCCTGGACACACTGCGCTTGAAAGACTGGAGATCATAGGAAGTAGGAAATACAGACAGAGGAAGACAGTTCCAGAGCTGACCAGTTGCATAAATGAAGGACTGGGAATAACGGTTAACTCTTGCATTAGACAGTTGGACAGAAAAGAGATGAGAGGTTGTTATTAGACAGGTGCTACGTGCCCACTGTAGAGGTGAAGGGATAGAAAAGAGATAAAGATGCAACAGTGCGGTGAAGAGACAGAGGTTAAAGGGAGCTAGTAAGAGGAGGAGAATTAATGGTGAAACAGGTCAACATCCTCTGTTGCCATGTCCAAGGCCTCGCCATGTGCGTTACGGCCTGTAAGTCTATGGCGAAACTCAAAGTGAAAGAGCCATCCTTCAAAAGCCTTGAAGTCGTGTACACTGTGCAGGCATGCAAACTTCTCGGCTGCAGCCTTCACCTCAGTCCCACGTACTAGTACACCGGCAGCACATTGCTGGTGAAACCACAACAAAGTCGACCGGTTGATAACGGAGTGCCAGGCATGGGCCATGACTTTCCTGTCACCCCTACGTGTGCTTTCGTCAAAGTCCTGTCTGTACTGCATAAGCTTGTCCCGTGACTTCTTGATAGCAAACAAAGTTGAACAGGCTTGATCACATTCCCGCAGTATTCGTCCTGTGGTCCAGCCTGCATCAACCTTGCTCAATATCTCACGCTTCTTCTCCAGAGCCTCAGGTGGTGGTGGGGCCATCATTACACACACATGAGAATGCAGCAGAAGAGGGCCACAACCTGAAAAAGGTAGGTGACCACCACAAATACAACCCATTCACAGCCATGCTTGCAAGCGTTACCACTCACGAGGGAGATAGGGGCAGGAACTAAGGTGCGGGCTTGTAGGCCGGCAAACAGTACATTGCTGCCATATCGCACCCCATGCTTGCCTCCAAGCACAGAGGAAGCAAAACGCGGCAAACTGACAACTGCGTACAAGGTTCACTTCCGTTTGCCCCGCAGAGGTTATCACGTGATAACAACAGTGGATGACCAGTACATCACCACCTCAGGCAGTGTATGACTAACGCGGCCTGCCAGGTGACCCTGACCACTCGGTAGGGAAGTGGACAGGCACACGAGGTGGGGGGTATCGCATTAATCCCGGCGGCCGAGGGACTCCTGCCATTCGGTGTACAGGCGGACGGGCGCTTTAACGTACATTTACGTACATTTACTCATGGCTTGTGGTCTATGTTAGAAGCGTCATGGCCATTCGGAAACACAACTCCTGGTGAGTGGGCGACTTTGGATGTTCGGTAGAGAGGCAGACGACTGCTGTCACCATACATGTACACAAGGCTTGTAGTCTGTGTTCGACATGCAGTAGCAATTGGGAAAGACTTATCCCAGTGGCTGCACAATTTTGGACATTCAGTGGGGATGCACATGGATGTTTTGACACCGTTTTGGGGTTACAGTCAGTATTACTCGGGTGCTGGAGATTTGTTGGGTGAGATCGGACCAGCACGCGCGACTTTGACCATTCAGTACAGGGGCAGATGGACAGTTTAGCTCAGGTTGTGGGTTACGGCTTATTTCCTACTCACGGCTAGAGCCCAGCGGCCATGATACTAAATGTCTGAACATGTCAGCTGACTGACTGAAATTCTCGAGGACTTTTATGTTCAGATAACAGCAAGTAAATTTGGATAATAGTTTAACAGAGCCAAGGTCCAGTATCTAGGTGATGAACAGGTAAGGATTCTACACATCCGGATAAATGAGGGATTACTGTATATGAACGTTTGGGTTTGGGCCTGGAACACATCTCTGGCTTTCCTTCAGTATCCTACGAGGAAAATTGCTTCAATATCCAAATACTCACTGACCAAACACCCCCACTGGTACACAACATCGTTGGATACCAGGGTATGCCTGTATTAGGAAAAAAAATAAAAGCGAAAAAATGGCCAAATTTCATTTCAGCTTTTTTTTGGAACCAACCACTTAAAAAAGGAAAGAAAATTAATCTGAAATATTTAGCCTTAAAAAAGCGAACCTGGCAACCCGGGTCAAGTGGGGTAGAAGACACGAGAGTTTTTGGTCGGAACGTACGCTCTAGAGCCATGTTGTGCTAATATTTTTTGTATCAAAGAATCATTACATGTTTCTTATAAGCCTTATTATTTTTGTTTTGCTGGGCAAACACATCAAATGGATAAGAAATGAATCTATCTATCTATTGCCAGCCACCATAATCCCGTAAGGGGTGGCGATTTGACTTACAGGTATTTGTTTTACGGGGAAGGGCACTAACCCTCCACCAACCCACTTGTTGACACATAGAGAGCATGTATGTTTGGCTATATGGTTACCACCCAGCACTGTAAACGGTTTCTTGGCTTAAAGGAAACCGACCGTTTGGCTTGTCACTCAATGTAAAGCCACATGTAAAGGAAAGAAAAGCAATAAGAAGTGACAAGAAAGATAGGAGAAATAGGATGAGGGGAGGGCAGGCACAGAAAAAGAGTGATAAAGGTTAAGGAAGAAGTAGGCAGCACTACATCAAGTGAGTTGATGATGGTCACCACCACCTACACATCCTGTGTCTCAAAAGTTTTCGAGTCACTTCTTAACAGAAAAATCTTACAGCATCTTTCCTGTCACAACCTTCTTTCTTATCGTCAGTATGGGTTCCGTCAGGGACGCTCCACTGGCGATCTTCTCACCTACCTTTCAGGCTCCTGGTCATTCTCCTTTCAGGACTTTGGCGAAAGCTTTGCCATTGCGCTTGACATCTCAAAGGCTTTCGATCGAGTCTCGCATAAACCTTGAATTTCCAAACTGCCCTCCTACGGTTTCTATCCTTCTATCTGTGCCTTCATCTCTAGCTTCCTTTCTGGTCGTTCTATAGCCACTGTTGTAGACAGCCATCGTTCTTCTCCTAGACCTGTCAACAGTGGTGTCCCTCAGGGCTCTGGCCTATCACCAACTCTCTTCCTTTTATTCATCAATGACCGTCTAAGCTGTACATCTAACCCTATCCACTCATATGCTGATGATTCCACCCTTCACCTTTCCATTCAGTTTCCACACCGTCCATCTCAGCAATTACTTCAACAAAAAAGGGATGAGGCTATGGCACATCTAATGTCTGACTTGGCTCGTATCTCTGATTGGGGCAAAAACAATCTTGTTATCTTTAATGCATCAAAAACTCAGATCTTACATTTATCAACTCGACAAAATCTTCCTCAGAATTACCCACTAATGTTTAATAATGTCCAGCTCAGGCCTGCATCATCCTTGAACATGCTTGGGGTTTCATTCCCTCGGGATTTGTCTTGGAAAGAACATATTACATCTCTTGTGAAATCTGCTTCCAAGAGATTAGGTGTGCTAAGACGATTCCGAACTTTCTTTACCCCTGCACAGTTGTTGACCTTGTACACGGGTTTTATTCGCCCGTGTATGGAGTACAATTTTTTATGTGTGGGGAGGCTCCCCACATGCAGCTCTTCTCAACAGGGCGGAGTCAAAGGCTTTTCGTCTCATTAACTCTCCTCCTCTTACTGATTCCCTTCAACCTTTGTCTCTTCGCCGCACTGCTGCATCTCTATCTCTCTTCTATCACTACTTCAACAGTCACTGTTCCTCTGAACTGTCTGCTTGCATCCCTCCACCTCTATGACAGGCCATAGTACCCGTCTACCAACAAACTCTCATCCCTTTTCTCTCCAACTCTCTAATGCAAGAGTTAACCGTTACTCCCAGTCCTTCATTTATTCAACTGGTCAACTCTGGAACTGCCTTCCTTTGTCTGTATTCCCTACTTCCTATGATCTCCAGTCTTTCACATGCAGTGTGTCCAGGTATCTCGAAATGAATAGATCTTGAATTTGGTTGTCTTTTGTATTGTTTTTGCTTTTCTTGGAGGGAACAGTATGTGGGCTCATGGTCTTTGGTTCCTTCTTCCTTGCATTAAAAAAAAAAAATGAGAAATAAAATTATCAATATTTAAGGATGGAAAGAATAATATTTGTCCCAATATAGAGCTGGCAGACTCAGACCATCTGTTTTTCCTTCTATTTGACTATAATACTGCCTTTTTTTCCTTATAGAAAGTGAGAAAAAAATGCTGTTATAATTTCTCCCCTTCTTATAGTGACAGAAGGCACATGAAAAGAACAAGGTTTAGTTGACCAACTTTAATGTCAAAAATTAAATAATCTGGTGAGGAGTGGTAGTTTTTCTTTGATTAAAGACACTGTGAATTAGTTCTAATCAAAAATAAATATTGTTACACCTCATGTATAAAGAGAGGAAAGAAAATTGCACCAAAGAAAATTGTGGTCTTAAAGATTTGAAGAGCTTAAGTTTACACACCAGAACATATATATTTCACTCTCATTTGTCTAATGGTTACCACACTGTTGACCATCAAAAATTTAAAAAGTCACCCCCTTGGCTATGAGTGAGAATGGGATCTCATAAGGGGGAACAGGGAGGTGGAGGGAGTGTGGACGGCATCAGGAAAAGGAGAAAGGGAGAGAATATGCCTGCCACACACAGCCAATACAGTATTGAGGGGGTATGGGGGGAGTAGTTTGGGTGGGAGGGGACACAGAAGGCAGGATCCAATGGGACAGAGGGAAGTGGAGAGGTGGCATGGGGGGGTCCCCTCCGGACACCAGGGAAGGGGGGCGGATTATGCCTCCCACCACCCGATCTCTTAGTTTCCATTGGCCATACCATTTGCATCAGAAGCAGGGTCACAGCTCTCTAGTACTATATATATTTTGTAACCTTTCTACAATCGTCGAACATAGGACTTCACATATGAAGTTTGGTAACCAAAGATCATCAAACAAAGCATTTCTGGGGTTAAAACCTGTACCTATATAATGTGCATGAAACGCTCCTTAACCCACCGTGTGCCAGCCAACTTGGGACCCACATGGAGCTGTGGTGCCGAGAAAACATGGAAAATAACCATAAAAGTTCTCACAGAGGCCTAAAAGGCCGATTTTGAGGTTCATTCGTTCTCGGCTGTCAGATGAAATGTTCAACCTGCCTGTGACACCCAGTGAGCTGAGATAGGAGATTGGCATTTTCTTCTTGGGTAACTATCCCAAATGACCCAGGGACACTCTCAGAAGGTACAAAGATGAGGTGGGAACTGCCCCCAAGCACAATGATGTGCGGAGGCACATTACGACATATGAGCGAGTGGTATTTATCAGGTAAATGTTTATAATTTTGGAGTTTGTATTTTACACATGTAAAAAAGTGTTTGCATTGTCTTGCAGCATCACCATCAACTGGTGAATCACTTTAACCCATGGATTGCGCAATTACCTATTTTTATCCCACCCCATGGTGCGCAAAAAATGAAGAAAAAAGTTTTTTTTTTTTAGTTTTGTTTATTATAAACTTGAAGATAAACATCCGGGGCATCATCTGGTGAAAAAAATAAATAAATAATAATAATCTCTCACTCTCCATCTTGGCGTAGGGCCATGCATAAGTTTACAGAGGGGAGTAGTGGGAAAAAAATATATACAGTAAAACCTCGATATAAAGGACTTCAGTAGACCGGAATTCGCTTTTATCGGACTCGAAGAGCTACCGGACTAAACTCCTATATATCGGAAAAAGTCCGATATAGCCAGAAAGCAGTCCGGACTGCCTGACAACTTCAGCTATGTTCACCACAATAAGACAAGTAAAAGACATGTTTTTCAGTGCACAGTACAGTATTATTATACCATTTGATTAATGTAGTGAAGGTATAACACAGTACAATACTGCAATGGTGGTGAAAACTACCAATGCAATCCAGACTAATGTCTGGTATATTGGAAAAAGTCTGGATTAGCAGGGGTAAGTCTGGATGTCGCTTTTATCAGAAAATCGCATATTTCGGACTGCCTGAGCCCCAATTAGTCCGTTATAGTGAGGTCTTACTGTACAGTATATATTATAAACTTGAAGATAAACATGCAGAGCATCATCTGGTGAAAAGAAAAAAATCTAACTCTGTCTTTGCGTAGTGCCACGCGTAAGTTTGCGTAGGGGTGATGTAGTTAGCAATGATGCATGGCCAGCACAGCCTGAGCTGTGGATCGCAATGCAACGCTACCCGGCCTGAGCTGTTGCTAGCAAACCAAGGGGGACCATCAGGAGATCGTCACTCTCACGTTGGGAATGACCGCAGTGCGACGTGATGCTCACTCACTCACAGTCAAAATAAGATGAGGAGACAGCTACCTGCATGACCTGGGGGAGGCGTGGGCAAATCATAGCATTGGTATCAGTCCTACAGAGGTGCGGGACTAAGTCTACCAAAAATTTCCCATCAAATTTGAATTTTTGAATTTTGGCGATTTTTTTCAATTGAAGGCCGTACTATTATGACTGTGGCAATTTGTGCACACACATGGCAGGCTGTAATATTATGGCTGCAGCACACTGAATTAAAAAGAAAAAAAGAAAAATCTACCCAAACCAAAGTGACACCTAGTCTAAAGCAGAAAAAGCCATCTGAACTTAGATCGCAAATGTAATCTGCAAACATAGAGAAAATCGTGAAGCTTCCATTACATACACATGCTTAATTTGTTTTTACAATTTTTTAAAACTGTATACAGTAGGTGCGGAAAGTGTTGACGCCATCTTAAAAAAAGAAAATATTCTTGTGGTTAGCAAGGAGAAACAAATAAATTAACACTCACCATTGAATTTAGTATTTACTGGCATTCCCCTTCACCTTTATTATCTTCTTAAGGCGTCTGGGGAGACTGATGGCGTAGTTTTGCAGAACAGATGGACTAAAACTGCTCCATAGCTGCAGGCTCAAGTTTAGGCAAAGATGATGTGTCCATACTACGCAGCTGCCGCTTCATGTGCGCCCATAAATTCTCAATGGGATTGATATCTGGGCTGTTTCCGGGCCAATCTCGAATAAAGGGAACCTCACAGTCTGTTAGCCACTGTTTCACTGACTTTGCAACATGTGCAGGGACAGAATCTTGCATAAATACTCTTGCCTTGGTTTTATCAAGAGTCACTTAAAACATCACATAAGAGCTCCAAATAATTGTTCTGGTTCACTTTTTTCATTTGCAGGTAGAATTACCAACTCACCAACACCATAATATGTAAAGCAGCCCCAAGCCATGAGTGAGGCTGGGTATTTAACAAACTTGGAAGTGTACTTAGGATCCAGGGGGTCACTGCCTGGTTTGCGGTACACTCGTGATGAAGGGGTACCAGTGACAGTAAATGTTGACTCATCACTCCAAAGCACAGTTTTCCATTGCTCCTCACTCCAGGCAAGATATTTCTTACAAAAATTTACTCTCTTTTCTTCTGAAGTGCAGTTAGCAGTGGTTTGTTATGAGCACAAAAACTCCTGTAGCCCAGATTGTCATGCAACAGCTGCTGCACACTTCTGACAGACACATCTGCCAGCAACTGTGGGTTCTTTTCTTTTAAATCCCGTGCTGTTAGACTTGGAACTTTGCTAACTTGCCTTGAGATCAGCTGGCGGGTCCTGAAGGTTGTCTTACGAGGTCTCACAGGCTTGAGAAGTGGAGTGGGAGGAATGGCCTCCCCACTGTCTTTGAACCGCTTCACCAGTCTCTGCACTGTCCTCAGTCTAACACCATCTGATTTGCAATAAATGGGAGTTTGTGGCCAGCTTTGTATAAAGTAATCACTTCCACACGTTTGTCCTTGCTTGTGGTTACTTTAGGCATGATGAGAATGTGGTAGGTAACCAAATAACTGTGTTATTTGAGTCAAAACATGCCCTCGTGGTGCATCACACACAGAGACAATCCTCCTCCTGTGGCTGCCCAAACATTACTGAGCCTGCTCCTGTGGTGCCAAACCTATCAAGCAGGGTTGCCAGCTCCCGTTGAAAAAGCGTCAGCTCATTTCGCATCACAGGGGAGGGTAGTATTGACCCTACTTCACTTAACACGAAAAAGAATGATGTCGGCAAAAAAAATCAATACTTTCCGCGCCTACTGTATTATGCCTTTTTTTATGGGCTATAAAAAAAACATGAGACTGTATTATACAGCCAAACAAAACCATACATTCCCAAAAGAAATGGAGATCACCACTGCCATTATCAAAAACTGGTTTACCTGTAGAAAAGCTGGTAAAGTAGCCTGTTGCAACCAGATTAACAATTTTTTCTCCACATCCACCAACCAAATCTCAGACTTCAAGCAACATGTTATATATAGCCTACAAATCACTACATGTCAAACCTAACTTGATGCATCCCTGTCAGTATAAACACTGTAAACATTAGCTATTAATCTACAGGAAAAACATGCTCAGGAGTTGATCACTCAACTTTATGCTATAGCATGTTCTCTCCCAAAACACTTGCATATTCACAAACATCAACTATTTATAAATAAATGTTATTGACTACCTTAATCCTGTTTCTTATCAGGAAATGTCTTGCATGCATACTTGATCAGCTACAGTACAATAAAGTAGGCAATGCTGTGCTGCCTACAATAGGTAGCCTGATCATCTGTAAAGAATAAACAGCATAATACCGTAACTTTTTTCATGAATAATTCAAATACCAAGAAGCTACTACATGACAAACTGCAATACAGAATCAGCAATTACTTACCTAAGCTTCTAAAATCAACGCATAATCAACTGAGGTTTGAGGATTCAGCATTATTGTATAAGTACACAATATGGAACCCAGTAAGATACGGGTCATACACAGGTAGGCCATCAAAAAAGAGAACTATTTCTTTAAATATGATACCACTTGCAAATGCATAATAACTGAAATATTAATACCTAAAAACCTACCTCTATTCGCCTGAGCATCACATGCGTGTGTTCGTAGGCTACATCCGTTTACACCGACTTTCTAAGTATGCACTACTTCCCGCTTTTTTGGGGTTACAACCAATTAGAGGGGACTTGATTATAACAGCCAATGAAACTGAACTGTGCTCCTACAAGAGCTAATGCGAGGGGATTCAAAATCAGTTTCAAAATAGCCACCACTGAGGATGGATGTGTTGCCTCTTCTCTGAGCAGTCTGAAAATGGCAGCATCATTCACAGCAACATTTCAGCAGCGTATTGCAGGCTGTCGGAGGAAGGGTACACACACCATGTAGTTAACCACAAGAAGGCATTTTTGGACCCTGAGGATCCTAGCAATAAATATTCTGTCAACTGAGCATAAGTGGCATGATGAAATGGAATGGTCCAAGCATCCAGGAATAAATATAGACTACTTTGAGCAGTACTTAACTTGGTACCTGTTCCTCAAGAACCACCGTACACACATGCTACATCACTTCTTCATAGCCGCTGCTGCCTCACTCAAAATAAGGTGAGTAATAGTGTGATGTTAGGTTAGGTTAGCTTGTTAGTGTGGTTGTTAGGTCAGGTTAGGTTAGGTTAGAGTAGCTTCTAGGGCAACAACTTTATCTGGTGTGTTCTGGATGGTTTTACCTTCAATTTTGTCAGGTTTGCTACATTCTTGGGGGGGAGGGGAGGAATGGGCACAAGGAAGCACTCCTAACAAAAATGAATGTCAAGACCATTCAAAATACATTAAAAAAAAAAATGCCCAACAACAAGGGTGTATTGTGTACTTGTAAAATTTTACCGAGGATTCTCACTTAAAGTATCTCTTGCAAACATCGACTACAGTGCGATACATCATTGTACCCACGTGTCGCTGTTTGTTTACATACACCCAAAATATAAGACGTAATCTCAGTGACAAGTCACGTTTGTCTTGTCCTAAATCGTCCAGGAATTCTACAATCATTTACTCCAACTACATACATCATTCAGAATTTTATCTATCACGTTTACTTACCTGATTGACAGAAGGCACTGCTACTTTGTCCCATATCCCGAGACGCGATTATAATCACACAAGAGAAAGCGGAAAATAACTACAATGATTGTTGACTACCTCCAATGGCTGTCGTCTGTTTACGTCTGACATCGCCATCTATCGTTGCCTCAGGCCACTATTCAGATAAACAAATATCAGCTGTTCGTGACTGCGTATTGGCTGGCGTATGGAATCGTGGCGCATTGGCGTGTTTAGTTCTGGAGACTAAGGACTCTCTTCCGTCAACGGAATTGAGCCTTTAACTTCTATACTGACCGTACCTCATGGTACTTGCAAGACTAATAAGGACAATATCGCCACCTGGTAGCGTGCACCAAATTATAAATGAATAATTTTCCAGGATTACCAGGTAAGCAAGCTCCCAGTCTGGCAGTCTCCCATGTCCTGTTGCTAATATCATCAGCAGTAAGAAACTGTCATCGGATTTCTGTAATCCAGTGGTAAAGTAACGTTTTAATTTAAGCAGCAGAAGATCTGAAGCTTTTGCCGGAGTGGGACACACACCTAAAAAAAGTCAGTTCACCTGTTCTTTCCTCCCACCCTTTTTGAGAAATTTCTTCCATTGTTGCACCCATGATATCTTTTTTCAATCAATAGTTTTTAATGTATTTCGAATTATTCAGAGACAATTTTGTTCCAAAAGATTCCTACTGCTACAGGGGTGTGAAGTCAGAGCATGGTTGCCAGGTGCATGCGATTCGTGCCAGATTGGGCGACTTAGGAAGATGATTTGTGCCTAAATTTCAGTGGTTCCACACTGTGCTTTTTTGAGCAATTTTGAAAATGACTGGGAGCATATTGGGCGATTTTGTGTTATGGATTCGATGTTCATAAGAAAAAGGACATAGCATACCAGTGTGCCTGATGTACGAATATGATTTAATAATCCTTACCCTGCCACTCCCCTAATGCACTGTGAAGCCTCAGCTAATTAGCACCTCTATCTGACTTGCCTTTCCATGATCCCAAGGGTGTGTGTGTGTGTGTGTAACTCACCGGGTTGGCCAGGATCACTTGATGGTAGTGATTGTCAGCTTTTACCCTCCCGGAAGAGAGCTGAGAGCTCATATAGTCCGATCTATGGGCAAGGCTGTGACCTTCACACACGCACACACCCATCCCCATGCTCAAGGGGGACAGTAACCACCCACCCACTTCGTCAAGGCTACACCCTTCTAGTGAGTGCAAATTTAGTCTTGTTAGCTTGTCTTCATATGAAATGTTCCGAATATCATGTATCATTTTTGTCATTCTTCTCTGTGCATTTTTGAACGAATTTATATCCAGTCCTACTTGTTGCTGCAACAGTGCTAATGTTCATCACTGATATGCAGTATAGCTAGCACCAGAGTCATAATGACCACCCTGTTACTCCCCTACATCTGCCTCTTTGTCTGAAGCCCTCACACCCTTTACCAGACCTGCCCAACGTGTCCCTGATCCCATAATTACTGACGACACAAAGCTCTCCCTCTACCCCATCTGCCACTCCATATCTTCTGTACTCTCTTTCTCCCTCTCTCTCATTCAGACTAAAGTCCATTGTCTCCACTCATTCACTTATCCCCCTACCCTTCCCCAAAGAGCAATTGCCACCTCCTTGTAAATGTTACACAGGTCCAGCCATCTGACCCTCTCACCTGACCCCATCCTTCTTTGGTCTGACTTTGCAACTGCCACCTACTACTACTGCTACTTCTACTACTACTACTTCTACTTCGTCTACTACTACTTCTACTACTACTACCACACACACACACACACAAATGAGGAAGTGAAAGAGCATTGTGGTGTTAATGTGGATGTCATTGAAAACACTGAGACATACGCTGAGATGGTTTGGTCATGCGGAAATGGTGGAGAATGAGAGGCTGACTAGAAGAGTGGATGTGAATGAGGTGGAGGGGAGGGGGGGGAGGAGACTGAGGATGAAATGGAGAGAGGGTGGAGAGATATATAAGAGAAATGGGTGTGAGTTGAAAGAAAGGCAGCTTAATCACAAAAGAGAGTGTGACATGGAGGCAGTTTGGATGTGGCCACTCCTTACTAAATTAGATAGATTGATATTGTAGATATATAGAATACCTGTGCTGTGTAAATATACTTTTGCTGTTATGTGCAGAAATGTTTTGTTATTACCAGGTGTCTTGAATGACCTCCAGTCTTCTCACTGTGCGCTGATACTGTGTGGATCATCCATCTGTATAAACCACAGTGAACATCATGGAGACAGTTCCTGATTTTCACAATGCAAGTAAGTTAGAAGTTGTTTTATGTCCAGTTATATATTCAGTATATATATATAGTTTTTTATGCCATGTTCCCTTTTGTCAATTAGGGCTAAGGCATTGCCTTTGGATAAAGGACTAAGGATTTTGGAGTGTGTAGCACTTGATGACCGGATGCCCTTCCTGATGTCTACCAATGACCTTGGGTGGACTTGAACTTCCAACCCTTCGGGAAGAGTGCTGTAATCCACTGAGCCACGGCTGTTACAGAAAAGCTGACTGAACTCCATTTGAGTTCCAGGTGGCTCCACCTTGTGTTAAAACATTATTACAAGTAATCTCTCCAATATCCGACGTAATAGAGCCAAAGGCATGTCCGAATATTGGTTTTGTCCGGATATTGGGCCCTGAAGCTCCAGCACTGGTTTTTCATGACCCTAACCTAACCTAACCTAAATCAGAAAACTACCTTCCTACCTCCCTACTGGACATGTATAGCACTTATTTAGGTCCCTTTTCACATAAATAATGCACACAAAGCATGAATTTATTGAATTTTAACCAAAAAATGATGATTTAGAGATGAGTGAGTCATAGGTGCTCAGAACTTGCCAGCATAGTATAAGTAAGTATCTGACATGGAAATCATATTTTCTCACATTGTATGCACTAAATTATTGGATACAAAGCATCAAATACAGTAAATGATGTAAACTGCTACCAGAAAAATGGTTAGGTTAGGTTAGGTTATGACCGGACATGAAATTCACTGCCTTTCACCTTTTTCCTAGCTGGTGCACTTAAGAACCATGCATGAAAGAATTAAATTAAAAGCAGGAACTTATGATTAACACAATGTTAGGTTAGGTTAGGTTATGACCGGACATG
>JAGKTI010022742.1:0-15122 GCA_018397915.1 Birgus latro
CCAAACAATTACTTAAAACTTATGCCTCGATTGCCTTTCATACCAAATCATTACTTAAAACTTACGCCTCGCTTGCCGCCCAGCCCCCCCGATGTATGATGCACGTCACAGCTTTTTTTTCACGCTGAGACCCACCAACGTGCATTGTACGTCAGTCAATTGCAAGGTTCGTCGTTTGCACATTTTTCAATATTCACGAGTGATTTTTGATAGGCATATGTGGGAGACCCGCTACCCCCAGCCAGGCGGCAATACTGCCTGACCCTGTTCACATCCCCCCCCATCCTCAGGGGGTGCGCGATTTTTCGCAACTCACCTGTTAGCAGTGACCTGGCCAGTAAAGACACGTAGCACCACGGTCTCTCTGACGACAAAATTCAAGGCGAAAATGATTCCTGGTGTGGAGGACAAAGATTATGTGGCACCACAGTTAGTAATGAACAGAAGTAATTAGGAGGTAACATTGCCAAGTTAGGTGCAATATGTTGATGTATTTGGTAAGGGAACAACGCTTATATCGCCTATATTATTGTGTGAAAAGTAATATACTCTTGTACTACATATAAATTCGTACCAAATAAATATCTAAGTGGCTCTGTGGTTTTGGTTAAGTTTCCCTTGCAATGGGATCGTATTTTATGGAGCGTGGCATGATAAAAAACGGTAGTCAGGGATCTCTTACCTGTTTAGAATATTTTCGCTTCAGGTGAGAGCTTTCTCGCTGAATTTTGGATGTTTCTCACCAGAAGAGAGCAAAAAAAAGACAAGTTGAAAATCGGTCGGATTCTGGGGGTGTGTTGGGTAAAAAAGCGGTCGGGGCTGGGCGGGTTAAAACTTATGCCTACTTGTTAACTGAATAGCAGCAACGGAACACGTATAGTTTAACCTGAGGAATCCCATCGACGTATGTGTACGTCGCGATGTTTTGTCACAGCTACACCCATCGACATATGGGTACGTTGCGCAATTGCAAGGATCATAATTTGCACAATGTTCAAGTTTCATGGGTGATTTTTGGTAGGTATATGTGGGAGACCTTCCTCTACCTGCCGTCAAGCGGGGATACTGCCTGGCCCAACCTAACCCCCCTCCCCCCCCACACACACTGGGCAATTCACCTGTTAGCAGTAAGCTGGCCAGTAAAGGTGTGTTGCCCCACGGTCTCTCCAATGACAAAATTCACGATGAAAGTGATTCCTGAGGTGGAGGACAAAGAAATAAAGAAGCTAGAGGTAGAAACAAACAGAAGTGATGAGGTGGTAATATCATAAAGGAAGGTGCCATATGTGGATGTGTTTGGTGACTAAACAATGCTTCTAGCCTATATAAATGTGTGAAAACCAATATAGCCTGTTACTACACATAAATTCGTACCAAAGACATAAATAAATACGCAGTTGAAAGTGGCTTGAATTTGTTAACCCTTCCGTAGTTCGTTTTCAAAAGAAGGAAAAAGTAAGGCTGCATGACATCTGTTTCAACATATTTAAGCACAGGATCACGATTTTTCTATGAATTTTCGATGTTCCTCACCAAAAGCGAAGGTTTGGGCCAATAAAAAAAAAAAAAAATCAAAAAATGCTCTGGATTTGGGGGTATCGTAGGTTGGAAATTGGTCGGGACGTGACGGGTTAAGTTACATAAAGTTTTCAGAAATCAAGCCATGATATAGACAATAAGTACTTTGTTTCTTTATTTGTCAGTACTGTACAATATTATGCTAGAATTTATAGCTGTTACTATAGTAATTGTTCCTCATATTAAGCCATTACCAAATACCATCGTCAGATGTACGGAGAATGACAGTCAAAATTGTTTTCCGACAAAAGCCACAATGCCTTATTGACATTGTTTGAATCTACCCATGAGACTGTGACAGAACCTGCCTTTCAGCACTGAACCAGGGTCCTGTGACGTGATTGAAACTGTGGCCCGCATTCCCGTTGGTTAAGGAAACTCCGTAAAACCTCTACCTATTTGTTTTGCTTGTTATGCATTGGCGTTCTCGTCTGTGTTACATAAATCCTTCTAATAACACTGTATCTGTATGAAGAACGTACTAAACGATAGTAGCCACCAGTATCCAGAAATAAGAAAGTAAGGAAGAGGTGTTAGGGAGTTTCTTTAACCACCGGGATTCCAAGTCATTATGGTGCTTGCCGGCTCGGATTGCCGCAGCCATCGTACCGAAAACTGTAAAAAAATCGAATATAACAGTGGAACATAATTATTCCTCTACATCTCCACGTTACTTTCAACTATAAAAAGGTAAATTATTGTGACTGTTCATTTTAGTTAACAGTATACTAAGTTTTATTAAATGCTGTACTGAATTCATATCTGCTGCTGTAATGCAAGGTTTATATCATCATTTATCATACGTTTATTGTTGTCATTTAATTTTCCATAAGTTTCTCTGAGGTGAGTAGGGGAGCCCACCACCCAACCACTCGATGTAGCATTGCCATCGGGTGACTCTACACTGAGTGACAAGCCAAATGGTTTCCTGTAAACCAGGAAACCATTTACTACGTTGGGTGGGGTTAAAGCTTTCTAAGCTGATAAGGCCCATAATAGTTTATATCTGAGGAAAGGTTGGGGTTTACAGCTCTCGTAATGTCATTCAATTGCGAGTGAGGCTGTTTACCCTCACCTTAAATGTCAGAACTGAGTAGTATAGCTCCAAGCTCCTACACTTTTAATAAAGCAAAACAAGGATTTGATAATGATGATTCTGTCAACACATGACGGCAAAAGTAATAAAATACAAAGTTGTTCCATCGTGGCTAAAGGCTTAATGTGCATAGATGTTCCCTGATATTGATAGAACTCAATTTTAGCAGCAAGGAAAGTTAGAACTTTTTTTTTTCTGTAACCAACGTGAGACAATTATACTAAGGAGAAGAAACACCTTTCGTTGTAGAGGGTCTAATAAAGTGCATATCTAACCCCTCCAGGTCCAAGGGTCTCTCCACATCTGAATGAAATTGTCTCATCGTTTTGTGGTTAAAAACAGACTCCAGTAACTCTTTCAGGACGTGATATCTTTTATCTCATTTATCCGCTAGAAGTCGAGTGAATTTATTTAGCGATATATTAGTTTATCATCGTCTGTGAGTTATATTATCCATCCTGTAGTGGGAGTAGAAAAATCGAAAAACAGTTTCCAGTCAGAAGTAGAAACAAACATGCAAGGTACAGGACAAAATGCCAGGAACATTTAAGCATCATTGCCGACAGAGGCTTTGTTGCACTTCTTTGTAAGATAATTAATTTGCGTTTTTTTTTTCATGCTAGGAAGAAGGAACCAAAGGCCAGGAGACCGAAAACTGTTCCTTCCAAGAAAAACAAACAAACAAAACCACTACAAGAGAGAGCCAAATTCAAGATCCGATCATTTCAAGATGCCTGGACACACTGCATTTGATACTCTGGAGATCATAGGAAGTGGGAAATACAGACAGAGGGAGACAGTTCCAGAGTAGACCTGTTGCATAAATGAATGACTAGAAGTAAGGATTAATTTTTGCATTAGAGAGTTGGACAGAAAAAGGATGAGAGTTTGTTGCTAGACGGGTGCTTCACGCCCGTCGTAGAGGTGATGGGATGCAAGCAGACATTTCAGAGGAAGAGTGACCATTGAAGTAGCGATAGAAAAGAGATAAAGAGGCAACAATGCGGCGAAGAGACAGAGATTGAAAGGAGCCAGTAAGATGAGGAGAATTAATGAGACGAAAAGCCTTTTACTCCACCCTATTGAGAAGAGCTGTATGTGGGGAGCCTCCCCACACATGAGAGTTGTACTCTAAACAGGGGCGAATAAAACACGTGTGTAGTGTTAACAACTGTGGAGGGGTAAAGAAGGTACGGAGTCGGCTTAGCACTCCTAATCTCTTGGAAGCAGGTTTTTGCAAGAGATGTAATATGATCTTCCCAAGATAAGTTCCAAGTGAATGAAACCCCAAGCATGTTCAAGGATGATGCAGGATTAAGCTGGATATTATTAAACATTAGTGGGTACTCCTGTGGATGATTTTACCAGGTTGATAGGTGTAAGAACTGAGTTTTTGATGCATTAAAAACAAGATTATTTTTAACCCAGTCAGAGACTCGAGCCAAGTCAGACGTTAGGTGTGCCATAGTCTCATCCTTTGTTTGTTGAAGTAACTGATGAGATGGACGTTGCGGGAACCGAATGGAGACGTGAAGGGTGGAGTCATCAGCGTACGAGTGGACAGGGTTAGATGTACAGCTGAGAAGGTCAATGACGAATAAGAGAAAGAGAGTTGGTGATAGAACAGAACCCTGCGGAACACCACTTTTGATAGATCTAGAAGAACGATGGCCGTCTACAACAGCGGCTATAGAACGACCAGAAAGGAAGCTATATATGAAGGCAAAGGTAGAAGGATAGAAGCCGTAATAGGGCGTTTGGAAATTAAAGATTTATGCCAGACTCGATCGAAAGCCTTTCAGATGTCAAGTGCAATGGCAAAGCATTTGCCAAAGCCCCGAAAGGAGGATGACCACGAGCTGAAATACTCGTATGGATGAGAAAATCGCCAGTAGAGCGTGCCTGACGGAACCCATACTGACGATCAGAAAGAAGGTTGTGACAGGAAAGATGCTTTAAAACTTTTCTGTTAAGAATTCACTCGAAAACATTTGAGACAGGATGTTAAAGTAATTGGACGATAGTTAGAAGGTGCCTCAGTGTTCTTGTGTATATCATTTTCCCATCCCCACAGTCGGCATTAGCTGCAAGAGATGAGGACAGGATAAGATAACTGTCACTAGATACAAAAATAAATCAATAAGGAAGTGGTGATACGAAGTATCCTTTACTTGTAGTAAAAACGGTAAAAGTTTGCCCTCAATTACCTGTTCTGATGTGTATAATCCCTAGGCTAGTCTGCGGTAGTCCATTACATTGAAGGGCGGATGACCAGCCTACTTCAGTTTTGCATTACAAGCTCGGCAAACTTGTGTCACCTGATAGGTATGGAACTAATGCAAGGCCGTCACTTGGACTGGTCATATTAGTGTGAGACCCACGTTAAGGCTTCCCCGCTTTGTGTGTGTGTGTGGGTGTGTGTGGGTGTATGTGCAGCTTATTATAAACATTATTGTGCAAACAGTCAATCTTTACAATCAGGTCCTCAATTGTTCAGCTGGGTGAACAATGACAGAGATGATGCTTTTGTCATTATACCCTCTTCGCTTTATCTTATCCTAGAATTAAAGTGTGTTCATTTTGAATGCAAAGTTATATCTAGAGTTTAGCAATAGGTAATAGCGCTAGTCACGATGAAGTGCAACGGAGAGGATGTAGTCATACTGCCGTCTTATTCCGCCACCGATATAAATAAGTTGCAATGGGACGAATATCTCCACCGAGACAAGAGAAAAGAAATATTCAAATGATGTGTCATAAGAAATCCCAGCAGTATATTTTGTCTTAACCCCTCCAGTGCCGTAAAATGTTTATGATTTTATTCTTCCTGCCTGCCCACGCATTCATTCTTCCCAAGGAGAGTTCAAGAAGGAAGGAGTGTCTTCATAGGCAGTGAAAAACAAATCGTCTGGGGTTAGAGAAGGAAAGAAAGTACACCAATTTGGCCTTGGTTTAACCTCTTCATATTCATATCAAGAAGAGAAGTTAGGCTGGAAAAGGGTTTGTTCATTTACCTTCCCCCCATAAGAAAAATATATATATATATTTTGGGGGTAGCAATAGTGAACTAAGCTAATACATCATGAACGTAACCCCATCAGTTCGATGACGTACTTCATGTTTAATGCCCTTCCTCTCCACACGGTTCTATTCACTTGAAGATATTAAAGCTAACTTTTCGCCATGGATTATTAGGTATAGCCTTCATTAACCCCTTCATTGCAACTTGTCTCCCCTAAGGGGAGGCGGTAGCTCGATCGGTAGAGAGTTGGCTTGCGGTCCCGTGGGACCCAGGTTCGAATCCTCGCTGGTGCAGGGAACAATTTAAGGATTTGAATTTCATTAAATCAGGCTTTACTGATCTACCAGAAGACCCGCCGACATGTCGTAAAAATGACCCCGCTAATACCAATACATCAGTCCTGTATGAGACAGCCCTAGCATGTATTCAATATGGACGGTGGGTGTTAAGCGCCGAAGTGGTGACATGTAGATTGTAGGAGGACGACTGGGCCTTGATAGCAGGCTGTGAAGCCCATGCCCAAAGTCGGACACATAAAAAAAAAAAAGCTGAATATAACCGTCTGTCAGTAACAAGAACAAAAAAGAATATACTAGGAGCGAAGGAGTTAACCCTTGAGCACGGATGATATTGTTATTAGTTTATTCTTGTTGTTGCCGGATGTTTTTGTTCATCTTATGAAAGGTCGTATGGATTGATGGTTTAATTAAAGCGATGTCTAACTCAACAATTTTATATAGTCTGAGTAAAGTTAAATAAAAGTGATAGTAATAAGGAAACGATAAAGATGTTCCCTAGTTGAATGTGTTAATGAATGGCAGGGGAACTGGTTGTAGCTCTGCATCCATTCTCGGGCTCTGGGTTCCAGCCATCTCATGACCTTTCCTATAAGGTAGATTCTTCATTCCTATCTGATTACAGTTGCAAAGATACTAAATATTTATATTTTCTTTCATGCATTGTCAGTCGAAATAATTTTTAACACTTTTGGGCCCAGAGAAAGTATATGTTAACATATTCTTGTTCTCGCCAGACGAATTCAATCAGGTCAAGCTGACTTTTCAGACTGGGGACATTACCCTCCTGAAAAGAGAGGCCTTTCCTGAGTTGCATAATATTTTCTGGACGTAGCAAGAATTAACTAAAATAAAATATTTTCATGAACTTCTGCACAAAGAAAGTATTTGTTCTTTTTTTTTTTTTTTTTAGTTTTGAAGTTTTTTTTTTATATTATTCTTGAATTTTATATACCTTTTCCTAACTTCTTCACTAACAGAAGGTTTTCATGTCTGGAAGAAAATTGTCGTAGGCAACAAGAATAAACTAAAAAAATATATATGTCCGCGAGTAACGGCTTCATGACCCTAGTGTCATTGGGGTACTTTTTTTTTTTTTTGTACCCTTGTACGAATTTATTTGGTTACGAATCACCAGGTGGCAGGTGGTGACGATTATCACCCAGTCACCTGATGGTGTGATGCTTACTTCTTGCTGCACCGTTATCATTCTTTTTCTAACCGCCCTCCTCTCTTCCCATTTCTCCCATCTTTCCTGTCACTTTTTTTTAAATTCTCTTACTCTTTTTGAGGTGGCTTTACACTGAGTGATAAGCCAAATAATTTCCTGTAAGCCATTACAACGCTAGGTGGCAACCATATAATCATCCGTTACTTGTTCCCTACGTGTCAACAAGTGGGTTGACGGAGAGTAGTGCTCCTCCCCATAAAACAATAAACTCAAAAGTCAAACGGCCACCCCTAACGGGATTGTGGTGTCTGACTATAGGCAGTTAGATAAATGAAACACCTTCGGCTTCAAAGGGGTAGAAACACACTTTATTGGTCTTGTTTGTAAAAAGAAAAAAAAATCCTTTCCTGAGTTGAATAAATCCTTCTGTTTGTTGCAAGAGTAAAGCAATATAATTCGTCATCAGGACGAAGGCGTTAGAAGAACTTAATCTTTGCGATATTCCCAATCAGAGATTGTTCCTGTACTTGCCAGCACATTAGTTTTTACTCCACGAAATATATGACGATTTTTCTATTTTGTTCTTCCATCTTCCAGAGCGATTTGTTCGACTAACGATTGATTTTTAAATGGAGGGAATAGCTTCACCTTTCAGTAATCCAGTGTCTTACAGGGGCTTTTATAAACTGAGTTATAAATAGTTTCGGCACAAAGAACAAAAAGACGTCATGTAGTTCAAGCTGTTTAGGCAGGTGCTGCGGAGTTGATACTTGTTCTTCACCTCAGATTCTCACAGGCCGGATAACAAACGTTCTGTTCAACTTGTTTCTCCATTTTTATATCATATACTTTTTTTTATTTGCACCGAAGCATAAGTTACCATGTCCCATTCGTATTACAAGCGGCAACGCCTTCATAGCTGTGGGTCTCGTTTTTTAATTACCCATTCCACTCTCCGGAGGGGCTCTTGGACGGGTATTGTTTTCACTCGGGTTGTCTACTGGTGCGATTTTGACTGAAATTATAGGAATGATGCGCTATGACTTTCTGATCACATGGTTAAATTTTGGACCAAACTGGGCCAAGGCCCAAGCTGTTGCCCCCCCCCCCTCCATAAAAACAAACAGGGACGGGTTAAAATCGTTTTAATTTTGTTTTTGCCACAACTCCTTTAAAACTCGTCATATCGACGTGAAACCAGAGCCTAAGGTGTATCTTCCAAATCTGCATCCTATAACATGCCTCATCACATCAGGGGAGTCACCTCCCAATTCGAGGTAGGGGGTCAATGTCAGGTGGGTCCGGCCTAAAATTTCAAATGGGCATAAAATCGTCAATTTTCATCTGATTTACTCCAAATATGATATGCGACATCTTTGACTAGATATCCTGTTGTGTTTATACCTCAGCACTAAACTGACTGTCGGGGACGGGTTTGCTGTGCCTTGGCACTGTTTCTGGTTCTTGCTATGTCCAGAGGAATTTCTCTGGCTATGGTGATACTGCCCGACGGAGGTAAGATACAAACGATCTTAACCCGTTTACCACACAACGCTTTCTTAATGTGCACAGATATTTTCTGATAGTAAATGGAGTTAATTTCATATTTCGTGGTTTAGCAAAGTTAAATTCATCAGCAAGGCGACCTTTATTTATTATTATTTTTTTTTAAAGCTAATGTCGGTCAGTGTTATTCAGGTTAAGAGACACCCATCGTTGTGAAGGGGCTACTGAAGTCTGAATCTAACTTCCCTAGCTCTGAAAATCTCGCCATATCTAAATGCAATTGTTTAGTCGTCAACAGGTAAAGGAAAAAAAAGCTTCAATAATCCTTTGAGAACATGGTAAGTTTATTTGATTTATCCATGTTAGCATCTGGTGAATTTGTATAGCGAACTGTTCGCCTATCGTCGTCACAGAGTTAATATTCGTCCTATAGCCAAAGTAGAGAAGTAGACGAACAGGTTGCAGTTTGAAGTATAAGCAAACAGGTAAGTTACTGGTAAAAAAAAAAAAAACTAACAGATTGATTTGTGTCTCTGACAGAGAGAATTGGTTGCACTTAATCTCAGATATTAATTTTGCATATTATGTTTCTGTTTTCTTGTTTATTGTATTTACATATTCTCAATGAACAAGTTGCAACAGATGCATACAGGATTAAATAAGTATTTCTAAATACAGAGAATCACTGAGGAAGTGTTACGAAGTGTCCTTGACCCGCCGAGTCCCACCGACGTACGATGCACGTCGCTACTTTTATCCGTGGACAGACCCACCGACGTGCATCATATGTCACTCAATTGCAAGGCCCATTGTGTGCACATTTTTCAACATTCGCGGGTGATTTTTGGTAGGCATATGTGGGAGACCTCCCTCTACCTGCCGCCAAGCGGGGATACTGCCTGGCCCCACCTAACCCCCCTCCCCCCCTCCCCCCACACTGGGGAATTCACCTGTTAGCAGTAACCTGGCAAGTAAAGGTATGTTGCCTCACGTTCTCTCCAATGACGAAATTCACGGTGAAAGTGATTCCTGAGGTGGAGGACAAAGAAACAAAGCTAGAGGTAGAAACAAACAGAAGTGATGAGGTGGTAATGTCGTAGTGGAAGGTGCCATATACTGGGGTTTGGGTGAGTGAACAATGCTTTTATCACCTATATTATGGTGTGAAATCCAATATAGACTTGTACTACACATAAATTCGTACCAAATAAATAAATAAATACGTAATTTAAAGTGGCTTAAATTAGTTAACCCTTCCATAGTTCGTTTTCATTAGTCAGATACCCTGAAAAAGAAGGAAAACGTAAGGCTAAATGACATCTGTATGAACATTTTTAACCTCAGGAGGGCGATTTCTNTTCGATGCTTCTCACCAAAAGCAGAGGTTTGAACAAAAAAAAAAAAGTTGAAAATTAGTCAGGATCTGGGTGTAGGCTGGGTAAAAAAATGGTCGTGACTGGGAGGGTTAATTATACTCTAGTAAAAACTCTAGAAGTCGGTTCTATATTGCCCTTTTTGAGGTATTTAACCCTGAGGCGGCTGCAGTGGTCCATTACAGTGAAGGACAGATGATAAGCTGACTTCAGTTTTGGCATTACAAGATTGGCAAACTTGTGTCACCTGATGGGTATGGAACCGATGCAAGACTGTCACTTGGACTGTGTCATATCAGTGTGAGGCGCACATTAAGGCTTCCCTGCTTTGCTACATCTCAGAGGCTTGACGGTGTGGCTTGATGCTTCCCTTACCTATTTAGTGAGGATGTCACATGATGTATATGGAACCTACGCAAGGCCGTCACTTGGACTGGGTCATATTACTGTGAGACGCACATTAATGTTTTCCCAAATTGCTACATCTCAGAGGCTTGACGGTGTGGCTACCCTTGTGGCGGGGTAAATGGATATACTCCGACTCGCGGCCTCTCGTGTGTGTGTGTGTGTGTGTGTGTGTGTGTGTGTGTGTGTGTGTGTGTGTGTGTGATTCACTGGGTCGGTCAGGATCACTTGATGGTCGTGATCGTCAGCTTTTACACTCTCGAAAGGGAGCTGCTCATACAGTCCGATCTAAAGGCAAGGCTGTGACCTTCACGCACATCCATCCCTTGCTCAAGATGGAGAGTAACCACCCACTTCGTCAGTGAAAATTTTCGCAACCTGAGCGAGGCACAAACTCCCATTTGCCAGATGGCAAGCGAGAACGTTACCACTGAGCCAGCGAGCTGTGTGTGTTTGTGTGTGTGTGTGTGTGTGTGTGTGTGTGTGTGTGTGTGTGTGTGTGTTACTCGGCTATTTTCTTGTGCATACAAAGGACAGCAATAACCCCTTTTTCCTGTTCTTTTCGCTTTCTTCTTTCTGTTTTTTTTTTTTTAATTTGTTTTTCAGCCGGCATTCCACCGTCTAAACAAATTAATAAAAAAAAAATCCATACACGGGATTACAAGTAATCATTCATAAAAATAAGGGAGGTGGAAGTAGAAAACGTGATATCTAATGTGCATATAATGTGGTGTGCATGTAGTGTGGTGCAGACAGTTGGAGATGTTAACGAAAACTGTAAATGTTCTGCAATGAGAGATAGTCATGAACAGTCCTCTGGGCTGGCGAAACGGGAGCTACAGCTCTCCATGTAACCAGCTTGCATCTACCTCAGAAGTACCGCTTGGTTAGACTGGTGCAACAGTCTGGTTCTTCTTCTTCTCCTTCTCTCCTTCTCTTCATCATCATCATCATCATCATTTTTCTTTTCTTCTTCTCCTTCTTTTTTCCTCCTCCTCCTCCTCCTCCTCCTTCTTTTTCTTCATCGGTACAAACTATATGAAGCGCAACAGATCGGAGGAACTGCTGGCAAAGTATCATGAGATGGTCAAGTGATTTAAAACAAAGTCCACTAATGTAATAAAATCGGGGATACTCCCAAGGATCAGTTTTTTTTTTTTTATGTGTCCGACTCTGGGCATAGGCTTCACAGCCTGCTATCAAGGCCCAGCAGTCCTCCTAAATACCATACACCTCCACATGTCACCACTTCGGCGCTAACACCCACCATCCACATTGAATACATGCTAGGGCTGTCTCATACAGGACTGGTGTATTGGTATTAGTGGGAGTATTTTTACAACATGTCGGCGGGTCTACTGGTAGATCAGTAAAGCCTGATTCAATGAAATTCAAATCCTTAAACTGTTCCCTGCCCCAGCGTGGATTTGAACCTGGGTCCGTCGGGACTGCAGCCCACCTCTCTTCCGATCGAGCCACCGCCTCCCCCAAGCTTCTATGACAAGCCTTCAACACAAATAACCGCCTAAAATCTATCTGCACGCAAGGAGTCGACTTTGTCAATCTGTGGGACCAGTTCTATGATCAAAATATTCTTTTCCAGAAAGATGGGATCTCAGAGTCCTGGATTAACACATCTGACTGTGACTCATTAATGGAATACTCATTAACAGGGTACAGTATTTTCAGCTGTGAGCAACCACACTATGCTGGTGGCGGTGTTATACAATACATGAAAAGTAGCCTCCACCCCCTTGTGTTATCTAAACCAGCATTACCAGCATAGATGTCACTTATGTTCAACTGAATATTAAATCGTGTAAAATAAATATATGTCCCGTCTATCGTCCTCCAGCACAGTCAATTGACACCGATGCAAAACTTTATGATCAAATTGCGGGAATATGTTGTCAAGAGGATAGCGTACTATTTGGTGAATTGAACCTACCAGTAACAAAGTGGGGTGAACCGCTAACTGCTCACTCAGGACAAGAGCTTTAGGCGAAGCTTCATGAAGGCACCCTTTATCAACACGTAGAATACCCAACAAGAGGAAATGTTCTAGACATCACCCTAACTACAAATGATAACCTAGTTAACAACATCGAAATCGGACCTGAGTTTTGTTACATCGATCATCGAATTATACAATTTTAGTATTACTACTGAAAAAGTGAAAGAAACAGGGAGCAAAGAAAACGTCCCAGACTATCGTAGAGCAGATTTCACCAGACTCAGAGCGCGTTCAGCCAGACTGCCTAGGGAACAACTACTACTACTACTACCACGGATTGGAATCAAATGGCTGAAACTGATTACATAAACCAAACATGGGAAATATTCACCAAAAAATTTAATGAAACGGGAATGCCAAGTGTACCACTACTTAACAGGCGTCCAGCTGGTAATGGTAAACCAAAGTGGTGGTCTAGTGAAATTAAAAGTGCTTAAACATGCTTGCCATAAATATAAAACTATACAAAACAATGATGATAAATTAGTGTATGATAATCTATGCCACGCATCGAAAAAACTTATCAAACGAAGCAAGAGAGCACTGGAGATCCACTTCGCTAATACATGCAAATCGAATCCTAATGAAGTTTACAGTTATATTAGAAAAGAGTTATGACTACATCAACAGGCCCTCTAGAAATGAACAATGCCAAACACATAGAAAATTAAGCTGAATTGGCGATCATCCTTAACAATTACTATGCATCTGTTTTTACAGCAACACCACAAGAAGACATCTGTCACCCATAAACCAAGCAAACATCACCGTCCTCAGCAGCTGCACTACCCACAATAGTGATATCCTTTCAGTCAAAAATAGTAGTAACATAAACAGAATCCCTGGCCTGGTCCTGAGAAAATATCACCGAGAATTCCCGAAGAAGCTGATAATGTGTTATTGGTGTGTCAGGAGGAAATAATGTATAATTCAAAAAGAAAATGTATAATTCAGGAGGATAATGTAATATTGTATAATTCGAGTATACAGTATATAGCTATGTGTCACGAATTTTCTACATCATAAAATCATGTTAAGTAAATCGTGACATCGAGTGATTTTGCGGGAGGAACGAATTATTATGAAATATACGATGTTTCGCTCATTCTCTCAAACCGTCCGCTCGCGTGCTTGTTGTATTTGCTCAAGTTGTCAAAACTTTCGTCATTCTTCCGCGAGTAATTGTTTTTGTGTGCGGGTGGTGCGTTCCTCTGAGCGATAATTTTTGAATTATCGGTCCCGCTCTGAGCCATTATACGCCGCCCGCGCCCCTTCCCACGGAGCTCAGTCTGTCTGCAGACACGGTGCGTCACGGTACGCCTCTAAAGGCTTGAGTGATTTCTTAGCGATTTCAGATCTCAGCTTGTGTTGGCGTGTGTCCCATAGCTCCCACCCCCTTGGTGATCGTCGCAGCAGCTCGGTCTCATCCATACCGATTAGTATTTTCTTGTTTTCCTAGGCTTAAGTTTTTGAGATATTTAGCTGTTTGTCTGAGTGAGTGAGTGCATTTCCCTTCCGTTGACTTGAATTGGAGTCATGTAACGTACATTTATTTGCTTGTATTTAATAAATTTACAGTTCATTTTCTTGAGCTTTGTTAAATGTAACAGTCGTGTTTAATTTTCCCACTCATTTAATATAGTTTTGCTACTCCATGTTAGCACAACTCTTTGTATTAAATCATGACTGGTACTTAGGCCAGCTTTTGGCATTAATCCTTAAATCCGTTGTGCTAGTTAGGAGTTTGGCACAGCCAGGATCCTGTTTATCTTTATTATTATCATTTTTGATTGTTAAGGGGAGAAACTAACTTTCTCAGGGGCCAACGGTACAATATTACAGCCTACTTGAGCATGTAGTCTCAGCTGTCGTTGAGAAAGTCAATAAATTCTCGACTCTAGAGAATTGGCGAAGTGAGCCAGCATAAAGTGAAATCGCTGCTTGATTTCACGAGTCTATTCTCTCTTAGTAAATGACTCGATAGTCATTCTCAGCACACATAGCAATACATTGTATACTCGAATTATACAATATCACATTATCCTCGTGAATTAGTCATTATTCTTTTGAATTATATACTTATCTTTTGAAATACTAAAATTTCCCCTGACATCTGGCAACCTCATTCCAGGATAAACTCCTAGCCTAAAATTATTACTGAATCACTTACTCACTTTTTCTTATCAGTCTCAGTTGTCACTCAGTCTCAAAACTAAGCACGATGGAGACTGCTTCATTCGTGCAAGAAGCTAAGGATATGGGGCTTACTAACCCTCAGGAAATTCGAGATTATGTCTTATCGCGCTTCAGTTACGAGCAGCAACGTGAAAATGCCGCCCGTGAAGAGCGGAAAATTGAGCGCGAGGAACGTCAAAAACAGCGTGAGTACGAAGAACGGCAGAAAGAGCGCGAACGTGAGTACGAGGAACGAGAGCGAGACAAAGCACGTGAACATGAGCGTGCTGAACGCGAGGCACGTGAAAAATGTGAGCGTGCTGAGCGCGAGGATCGAGAGAGAGAACGTGAACACGAATTGGAAGGCCTAAAGCTAAAGCGAGACTCCATGGCTGCAGGCACACCTGGTGCAGCCAATCCAAGCTCCACTACTGCTCTCTCAGCACCTTTTCTAGCAACTCCACGTCTCAAGCTTCCCTCTTACAA
>JAGKTI010022743.1:0-15121 GCA_018397915.1 Birgus latro
GCACACATGAAATCAGCATTATCTCGCAGTCTACCTCTAATACCACTACATCTCTTGTGCACCCACTTATCACAAACACTGCACAAGATGGAATTACTTCCCACACCCATGTGGCAAACTGCACATGGCCACTCTCCCTCTCCTCTGATTGTACCGCCACCAACCCTAGATATCATCACTTTTGTTTTATCTGCATTTACCCTTAAGCCCTTGTGCCCCATACCATCTCTCCACTTCTTAAATCTTTCCTCAGCCTCCCCTTCATTCTCAGCAATCAACACCAAATCATCAGCATACAACATCTCCCATGGGAGTCCCTTTTTGAAAAAAGAAAGGCTTTCAGCTGTCTCTTAAAGGATTCAGCAGTAGAGAGTTGTCTCATGGGCAATGGCAATCTGTTATATAATCTAGGAGCTCTTTACACAAAAGAACAATCAGAGAAAGATGGCTGGTGAATGGCTTCAGGCTCGTTAAGATGCAAGGAATGATCTTCACTACGTAATACCACACCACACCTGGGTGTGCCAGTGGGAGTTTTAACAATTCAGCAAGATACTTTGGTTCACCAAACTTAAGAACCTCGAAAGTAGGAAGACACAATTTAAATTTAATTCTAGCCTTTACTGGTAAACAATTCAACTCAGGGACGGAGTAGTTGAGGTTCTCGGGGGGAGATCAGAGATAAGCCATGCTGCCCTGTTCAACACAGGGAGATCAAAGATAAGTCATGCTGCCCTGTTCAATACAGACTGAACTTTTGTTAGTATATTATTTGGAAGTCTATAGTGAATTACAATAATCAACACGAGACAAGACCACTGCCTGGACCAGTATTAAGAGGCAATGTCTATTCTGGAATTTTCTCACAGAGTACAGATTTCTGAGATGCAAGTTACACCCTCTGACAACTTATTTATATGTTCTTTGTGATTTAACTTTGAATTAAAATAAACATCCAGATTTTGAACAGAACTGACCGGATGAAGACATGACACACCTGTGTTCAAAGCCAGGGAATTATCAGTCTCGTCGCCCCGTCTGTCTCCTCTGATGATGATGATCTTAGTTTTACCATCATTCAGCGTAAGCTTCCTCCTTGCCATCCAAATCTTAATATCAGACATTCAAGCATAGTCTTGGTATCATTAATATCTGACGTCTTTACGTAGAGCTGAGTGTCGTCAGCATAAAAATTATAGGACACGTTGTGAGCATCAAGTAAAAATGATAAACTACTTCTGTAGACTGTAAATAGAATTGGACCCCAAACTGATCCTTGAGGGACTCCAAACAGAAGGGGAGCAGAATCAGAGCTAGCGTAATCAACAGCCACTCTCTGAGATCTGTCTGACAGATACTACTTAAGGAGAAAAAGAGCAGTATCTTGAACACCATAAAAATACAGATCATCCAACAATAGTATATTATCTACTGTAGCAGCCGTGGCTCAGTGGGTTAGAGCGCTCCGCTCTGGCCATAGGGTCGGAGGATCGAATCCACCCTAGGGTCATTGGTAGACATCAGGAAGGGCATCCGGTCATAAAATGCTACACGCTCCAATCCAAAAAGGCTGACGCATGCAAGCATGTTGCAGCCTTCAAAAACGAAACGAACAAACGAAACGTATCAAAAGCTGCAGACAGATCCAACAGAACTAGGAGAGAGGACATCCCACTGCAGATGTTTGTCACCTAGTCACTATGAATCCTTGTTAAAGCAGTTTCAGTTGAATGGTATTTTCTGTATGCTGATTGAACAGTAGGAAGATCTCTGTAATGTTCCAGTAGTGGTTAGAGTTGATCAAGTATGGCCCGCTCTGTAATCTTGGATAAGAAAGACAGGTTAGAGAAGAGACAATAAATTGTTATGCTTTCGACATCATGGCCAAGTTTCTTGATTAGAGGGCTAAGCAAAGCACGTTTCTCAGACTGCACAAAATTGCTTTCTAAGAAGCACCAATTTATTATGTTGCAGATAAAGTCTGCTGCATACTCACACACATCAGGCAGTTGTAACAAGTTACATAGATCAAGTGGCCAAAATGTTTTGTTAAGTTCTCTGATGTAACATTTGACTTTACATCCAGTGGATGAAATGTTGAAAGCAATCGACCCCCTACGCACTGTGATTGGAAGTCAACTGAGTACACTTCACTATAAGAACTTTTGTCTAAATCATTTTTTATGCGAGTTATCTTCGTTTCGTTCGTTTCGTTTTTTAAGGCTCCAACATGCTTGCGTGTGTCGGCCTTGGTCACCTAATGGCGGCTCTCCACGCTGCTCGATTCTGGCAGCTTCCCTGTTCAGTCCCTTAACCCTTAAGTCACATTTAATGACCTCGTCCCATGTCTTTCTCGGTCTACCCCTCCCAACCCCTCCCCCAATATTAACACTTCTCACCCTCTGTACCCAATTATCATCCCCCATCCTCTCCTCATGTCCAAACCACCTCAGCCTACCTCTCCTCATCACAACACCAATACACTCCAGTCCCATCCTACCCCTCAACTCTTCTATCGTAAATCCAGCCCCCCCCAGGCCTTGCACGCAGGGACGCACTTCACATCCACCTAATCATTGTCATTTCTGTACATTTAAACCTGCAAATATCCTCTTCCTTTACTGCCCAGGTCTCACTACCATACAGCATCACACTCCTAACACATGCTGCATACAGAGACCCCTTAGCACATAAGGAGAGTCCTCTCAATGTCAGGAGAGGCAACAGCTCCCTGAACTTCTTCCAACCACTTCTCACTCTAGCAACCGAGCTAACTCCAGCCCCACCTCCGGCACGTAACATGTCTCCCAAATAACAAAACTCCTCCACACACTCAAGAGACTCACCTGCAAGTTCAACCCTCTCACGTCTAACAGTCTCCACCTGCTCTCCCCGACACGTCACACAGGAAATCAGCTTTATCTCGCAGTCTACCTCTAATACCACTACATCTCTTGTGCACCCATTTATCACAAACACTACACAAGATGGAATTACTTCCCACACCCTTGTGGTAAACTGCACATGGTCACTCTCCCTCTCATCTGATTGTACCGCCACCAACCCTAGATATCATCACTTTTGTTTTATCTGCATTTACCCTTAAGCCCGTGTACCCCATACCATCTCTCCACTTCTTAAATCTTTCCTCAGCCTCCCCTTCATTCTCCGCAATCAACACCAAATCATCAGCATACAACATCTCCCATGGGAGTCCATCTCTGAAGTCATGTGAGAGGGCTTCAAGCACTACGATAAACAACAAGGGACTCAAAACTGACCCCTGATGCACACCAACATTCATGGGAAACTCATCACTCAAAACTCCATTCACTCTTACCTGGGTGCGAGCACCCACATACATGGCCATAACCACCCTAACCAGCCACTATTCCAACCCCGGCTTTGTCATTGTGCACTTCACCACCCCTCTGGGGACTCTGTCAAAGGCCTTTTCCAAATCAACAAAAACAAAATACAATTCCCTTTTCTTACCAATATATTTTTCCTGAAGCTGTCGAACAATGAATATCTTCATTGTAAAAAATGAAAAAAATCAGATGCCAGTTGGGCATCAGATACAGAAATTGGTTTAACAATTACATTCCTCCTACCAACCAAATTATTCACAACTCCAGACAGTTCTCTCTCTCTCTCTCTCTCTCTCTCTCTCTCTCACACACACACTCACACACACACACACACACACACACACACACACACACTCTACAGTAATCTCCCTACTATCCGGATGCCCAATAACAAGACACCCCACCGTCCAGACATCGTTGGCTGGGACGTTCGGAACCTCCCCCCCAAAAAATCTGATTTTTTCCCAATCCGTAAGCTTGAATTTGGCGCGTGCCGAACAGCTGTGTTTATGATCCCTTCCCGCACTGTCCAGGCTCCCCTTTTCCTCCCGCCAGTTATCTCTCAACTGTCATGATGAGTAAGCGGTTGTTGGGATGGTTGGTAGTATTGTTCATTTTTGTTTAAACAGCCATTATTCACAGTGCTAAGGATTAACTGCAGTTCAACACTGGATTACTGTACATGCTTCAAGAGCATTTTCACCACTGTCAGAACTTGAGAGGTGAGGGTAATATTCGTAACAGCCACCACGGACATGTAAGTACGCTGACAACTGCCAAATATTTTCCATAAACACTTCTACATCCTGATTCTCTGTTTACATTTTATTTACCTCATATTTGAGTCCATAGACTGTGAAAAAGGTGATTATCATAGTGATTTTCATGTCTGTTACCTACGTTTACTGTGCTGTCAGGTGGTGAACATATTTGCCATACTCATCCCTGAATCATCATTTTTCTGGTTACATTTTATTTATTTCATGCTTTGTGTCCCATATTTGAGGGCATAGGCTGTGAAAAGGTGATTTTCTCAGTGATTATCATGTCAAAACGTTCACTGTGCTGTCAGGTGGTGAACATATTTGCCATACTCACCTCTAAATCATTATTTTCTTGATTACATTTTACTTATGCTTTGTGTCCCATATTTGAGTGCATAGGCCGGGGCAGACTCCACCTCAGCTGGTATTTTTGTTTTCCCCTCTGTTGTGTTTGCTTTCTGTATTTGCCAGGTACAAACGCTAACGAATTTTGCTTGGTTTTAACACGCGCCATCAAGTTTCAGTATTTTCCAGTGCTGGGACCAAACTCGATTTTTTTAATATGTTTTTGTTTTGCATGAGTCAATTTGCATAGACTGTAAAGGATGGGGCGCT
Organism: Birgus latro; assembly: GCA_018397915.1. NCBI lineage: Eukaryota > Metazoa > Arthropoda > Malacostraca > Decapoda > Coenobitidae > Birgus > Birgus latro. Next base: position 4,751 of record JAGKTI010022743.1, read on the forward strand.
GCAGACTGGCTTTGGAATGGAGTTGCAGGAGGGGGAGAGGGAAGAGGTGGGAGTAGGGAGGAGATAGTGGAGAGGAGGGAGGAGGGAGAGAGATTGGGGCGGAATGGGGAGAATGTGGTTTTAGGAGGGAGGGCAATGGAGTGAAACAGAAGGGTGAATAGGGAGGGAAGAATGGAGAAAAGAGAGGAGCGGAGGAAAGAGAAGGGGGAGAGTGGGTTTGCAGGAAGGTGGATCAGGGAGAAGAACTGAGAAAAGGGGGAGAATGAGGTAGCAGGAAGTAGTGGGGAGATAATGGGTAGGAGGGGGAGAGAAGAGAATGGGTAGGAGACATAAAAAGAGAATAGGGGTGCATAGAAATGAAATTAGAGAGGAGGGAATTGGAGAAAGGGGAAAGCAGAGAGTGGGAAGGGTACAAAGATGATAATGATGATCCAGAGAGAAGAGATTAGGTAGGAGGATGGAGCGAACATGTTTGGTTAGAAAGAGAAAGGAAGACGAAGCAGCACTCGGGTCAGATTANAGAGAGAGAGAGAGAGAGAGAGAGAGAGAGAGAGAGAGAGAGAGAGACTAGAGTGCTTCGAGGAAAGGATAACACAGCAGAAGCCACCCCCTCTCCCTCCATTCCCGGCAAGAAAAAGTGAGAAGAACCTCCATATAACGTAGAAAATCGGGGGGAGTGAGGGAGCGGGGGAAAATATGAGGGAAGAGTGAGGCAGAAAGAGGACAAAGATTTATGAGGTAGGAAGAGAGGCGTGTGAGGTAGAGAGAGACAGGGAGAAGCGTGTGAGGTAGAGAGGGACGGAGATGTTTTAAGTAGAGGGGGGGGAGGGGCGAGAGCTAGAGAAGGCAAGGGTTTTTAACAAACGTACCGTACGAAAAATAAAGATACGATAGGACCACTCAGAACAGAATCAGGTGACATACCATTGAAGAAAAAGAAATGTGCCCCATCCTAAATAATTATTTCATATCAGTATTTACCAAGGAAAATCTTTAGCTGGCTCCTGAAGCAGCAAATATTCGCAGTGATAATACGGAGAATATTCGTAATAAAATATCCATTAGTAAGGAGGACGTATTGAAAGAAATTAGTAAGCTAAAACCTCAAAAATCGCCAGGTCCGGACGATATTTATGCAAAAATTACAAAATAAACCAAAGAAGAATTATGTCAGCCACTTTTAGCGTTATTTAATGACTTTAATTTCAGGAGAAGTTCCCGAGGAGCGGAAGACCGCAAACGTAGTGCCCATTTTTAAAAAGGGTGATAAAGCAGCTGCGTCAAATTATCGTCTGATAAGTCTAACGTCAACAGTAGGAAAAATGTTAGTCAATTTTCGCAAATAAGATTAGAGAAAGATTTAATCTTATAAATGAAAGTTAGCAAGGATTCAGGCAAGGACGATCCTGTCTCACAAACTTGTTGTCATTCTTCTCGGAGGTCTATGAGGCAGTAGATTGCGATAAAGCTTACGATATTATTTATCTGGACTTCAGTAAAGCTTTTGATAGAGTCCCACACGAGAGGTTAGTTAGAAAGGTTCGAGCACACGGTATAGACGCCAATATCCTAAAATGGATAGAATCCTGGCTGAAAGGACGAAAGCAGAGAGTATTAATAAATGGAACTAAGGCGGACTGGGGATTAGTGACTAGTGGTGTACCACAGGGTTCAGTACTCGGTCCCTTATTATTTATTATATATTTAAATGATCTAGACTTAGGAATCACCAGAAGCATCAGCAGATTTGCCGACGATACAAAAATATGGGGTATCATTAACTCGACTGACGATTACCATAACTTGCAAAATGACCTCGATATATTGTCCAGATGGTCTAAAACTTGGCAAATGGAATTCATTGTTGAAAAATGTAAAGTACTTAACGTAGGCAAGACCATTGGAGATACTAAATACAGCTTAGATAACAAAGAAATTGAAGAAGGTGATTTTCTCAGTGATTATCATGTCTTACCTACTTTCACTATGCTGTCAGGTGGTGAACATATTTGCCATACTCACCTCTAAATCATCATTTTTCTGGTTAAATTTCATTTATTTCATGCTGTGTGTCCCATATTTGAGTGCATAAATTGTGAAAAGGTGATTATCATAGTGATTTTCATGCCTGTTACCTACGTTCACTATGCTGTTAGGAGGTGAATATATTTGCCATACGCACCCCTGAATCATCATTTTCTGGTTAAAATTCAATTAATTCATGCTTTATGTCCATTATTTATGTGAATGGGGTCTTAAATAAGTGCTATGCATGTCCGGTAGGGAGGTAGGTAGGTAGTTTTCTGATTTAGGTTAGGTTAGGGTCAGGAGTGACCGGTGCTGGAGCTTCAGGGCTCAGTATCCGGACATGACCACTTTCTGGACATGCCTTTGGCTCTGTTACATTGGATAATGGGGAGATTACTGTATATCCCTCCATCCATCATCCAATCCTGCGTTGCCCCAGGAGGAGTGTAGGAGCCCGGGGCTAGGCAAGTTGGTCCTGACATTTAAGATGAGAGTGACCAGCCTCTCTCATCCCTGAGTGGCATAATGTGAGCAGTAAACCCCAACCATCCCTTGGATTTAAACCTTCAGCAGTTCAGTCCGATTGGAGCGCTGTAATATTACTACCCACTAAACCACTAGGCACCGTAATTTGGTTATATGATTACCACCTAACGTAATAAATGGTTTCCTGGTGTACAGGAAACCATTTGGCTTGTCACTCAGTGTAGTCACCCATAGACAGAAGGAAGAGAAAAGAATGAAGGAAAGAAAGACAGAAGAGGGAATGTAATGTCATCTGTAGGCAGAAGGATGAGGAAAGAATGAAGTAAAGAAAGACAGGAGGAAGTAAGTAAGGAAGGAGGAGAGGAAAGGGCAGACACCCAAGAACAGAACTACATCGAGTGAGTGGATGGTGAGCACCCTACTTGTAAATATTTCATTTTCTTCCTGCCTGAAGAAGATCCAGGTTGGGCCAGAACTGATGTATCTTCACAGTAAATGTAAATGCCATCTCAGCAAGTGGATTTTACATATTCATTTATATATATTGCTATTTATTTTAGTTACAGGATCATCTGGCGAGCGTGGACGAGATGGCGGTGGTGGGTCATCGGGAATGCTGGGAAAGAAAGCAAAGGGTGGCTTTGGTGGTGGTGGGGGTGGGGTGCGTGCTGGGGGAGGCAAGCAGAGTGCAGGGGACATGGTCAACTTACTGAGTGAGGAGTGGGAGCATATTGGAGTTGAGGTGAGATAATACACCCACCAGTCTGTCCTTGCAGTTGGGTTCTTGATCCAGAATATCAAAATATATTTTTAATAAGAATTTAATAAGCTAAGAATTTCTTACTTTAGGAACTGTACTTACACTGGCTATGTACAACACACACTCATTTTATGCACAGCACACTTTCATTTTACGTACAGCACATTCCCATTTTACAGTGAGGATATATATTATAAAATCCATCGCATAAGTTTTCCTCGTATATCAAGTTGATTATAACGTGGGTTCATTTGAGATACATTTTTGGCCAAGGATCACCAACCTAACGAAATTTGAAAACAAGTTTCCAACTCATCTAAAGTGGAAGTTATTCCACTTCACAGCACTTCACTTACTTGCTGCTCCCAAAAATGTCTTAAAAATTAGCTTCCAACACACTTGAATTGGTATATGTTTCACATCATTGCACTTCACTTGCTGCTTGAACTCCAACGCTACACTGTTGTTCTATCACAGACACTAACACACCCAATACTGACTGAGTTTAAAGGCCATCTTGGAACAAATAAATGACTGTATGCATCCCTGTCAGTGATTGTATAAGCAAAACTAGTGATCATACAGGTATACCCCGGTTAAACAGTGCAATTGGTCTGGTAAAAAATAGGCGGGGTATTGTATCTTGGGGTAGATTTAACATGTATAGGGCTACATTTTTTATCCTTGGGTTTCCCCCCCAACCAAGTCCTAAACCTACCCAGATGAGTCCAAAAACAAGTATAAAACCAATCTAAATGGCCTAACAGCTCTAAAGGAAGCTAACCTAAGCCTGACACCTGTAAGTAACTCACTAAAGCCAACAAAGAAAATCTGAAAATTGTCAATTTATAAGTCTGGAAAAAATCAGGCTTAGTAAACTGCACCCCAAAATGACAGTGTTCACCCTACCTATGGCTAAAACATTAATCGAAGCCTAAAAATAATTTATAAATCAACCTAAACACAATTTTAGTCTAAAATATCATCAAAATCAGTTTTCTATCTATCTATCTATTGCCAGACGCCTCAATCCCGAATGGGGTGGCCACAAACAAATCGCCTCCATGTCACTCTGTCCCCTGCCATTTCACTACAACGCTCCCAACTCACACCCCCCTCTCTCATATACCTCTCCACTCCATCCCTCCATCTCATCCTCAGCCTCCCCCTCCCTCTCGCCCCCTCCACCTCACTCGCATACACTCTCCTCGTCAATCTTTCACTCTCCATCCTCTCCACATGCCCAAACCACCTTAACGTGTTTCTCCTAACGCTTCCCATCACGTCCTCAACCACACCACAACGCTCCTTTGCTTCCTCATTTGTTAGTCTGTCTCTCCATGTGACTCCACATGCTCCTCTCAAATAACTCATTTCCACAGCTCTCACTCTTGACTTCTGTCCTTGCAACAGGGTCCAAGCTTCACTTCCATATGTCAGAGTTGGTATCACAATACTGTCATGTAACAACTTTTTCACTTCCATGTTCACCTCCCTGTTTCTTATCACTGCTTTCAACGAACCAGCAACCTTCCTTCCCTGCTGTACCCTTTTGAGCACTTCACCCTCCAGACTACCATCCTTACTCATCACACTGCCCAAGTACTTAAATTCACTCACATTCTCCATTTCCTCCCCATCCAGTCTCACTGTACGCTCACTGGCTTCACTTCTCTCGAAGACCATCACTTTACCACATTCACTTTTAGATTCCGTTTCCTACACACTCTCCCAAACTCATCTACCAAGCCTTGCAGCTTCCCTTCATCTTCACTCAACAACACAGTATCATCTGCAAACAACAGTACAGGGAGTTTCCAAACACTGCCCTCTCTCACTAGGGCCACTCCAACATCCACTGCCCGACCTTGTATCTCTTTTATAACCCCATCCATATACAGATTGAACAACCATGGAGACATGACACATCCTTGTTTCAATCCAACCTTCAAATGGAAAGGTTTACTCAGTTTGCCATCCACACGCACTGCAGCCTTAGCACCCTCATACATACTCTTCACTGCCTTCAACAACTTCCCATCCACTCCATATATTCTTAATACCTTCCTCAAACCTTGTCTATCCACCCTGTCATATGCTTTCTCCAGATCCATGAAGGCTGCATATAACTTCTTGCCCTTCTCTAGAAACTTTTCCACTAAGGATCTAAGAATGAATATCTGGTCTACACAACCTCTTCCCTTCCTAAAACCTCCTTGTTCTTCTCCAACTAATTCCTCAGTAATTTCCCTAACTCTGTCAATGTATCCTACCATATACTTTTCCTATTACACTGAGAAGGCAAATGCCCCTATGATTACCACACACTGCTTTTTCCCCTTTTCCTTTGTACAGAGGAATAATTATACCTGACTTCCAATCCTCCGAGACTCTACCCTCCTCCCAAGCCAATCTGCACACCTTCCACATCCATTCTATTACTATCTCTCCCCCATGCTTCAGCATTTCACCACACACTCCATCAATTCCTGGGGCTTTCCCCATTTTAACTTTCTTCATTGCTTCCACCACTTCCATCCTGGTGGTTTCTTCCTTTTTTCTCACAACCCTCCTTCTCCCTGCCATTCCCCAGCCACTTATACTTGCATTACTTTCATTCTCCATGTTCAACAGTTCATTAAAGTGTTCTCTCCATCTGTTTACTTTTTCTCCCTTCTCCACTAGTAATCTACCATTTTTATCTTTCACACCCCCACTGACTTCGTTGGCACCCTGTCTAGCTCTCTTTACCACCTTCCAGAACATTTTCTTACATTCCCTCCACTTTGCACTCAAATTCCTTCCACTCTCTTCATATTCTCTCTTACTAATCTTTTCACCTCTCTCCTCCTCACTACATATAACTCTCTCGTCTGTCTCTCAGCTTCTTCGTCGCCCCTGTTCCTCATCCACTCATTATATGCTTTCTTCTTTTGTGCCACAGCCTCTCTCACCTCTTCAGTCCACCATGCTGTTCCCTGAACCCCCTTTCGTCTTCTCTTCACCCCACACACCACCTCACATGCTGCACAGATTTCTTCTGTGAATACCTTGCACACACCCTCTACGTCCCCCATCTGCTCCAATCTATATTTACCCAATCGCTCCTCCACTTCCCTTCTATATTCAGCCTTTATTCCATCCTCTTGTAACTTTTCTACCCTCCTTGTAACACATACTTCCTCCTGTCTTTCCCTTCTCCTCTTCCTCCATCTTGTTTGGATTCTGATTCTGGCCACCACCAAGTGGTGGTCAGAAAGTCCACTCCCCCAACCTCTATATACTCTTGCATCCATTATACATCTTGTCATCCTTTCATCCACACACACATAGTCAGTCATTGCCTTCCGTTCATTCATTCCCCCATCCTCTCTTCTCACCGCTTGCCATGTATACCTATGGATCATTTTGTGCCTGAAGAGGGTATTAGCTACCACCAACCCCCTCCCAGCACAAATGTCCACTAAAGCACTTCCATTCTCATCCATCTCTGCAGGCACACCCCACTCACCAACCACTCCATCCACCTTCTCATTCCCTACTTTTCCATTCATATCTCCAATCAGAAACACTCTCTCATTCCTTTTAAACTTTTCCAAGCAGGCTTCCACATTTGTCCAAAACTCTTCTCTCACTCTACTTACACGATCTTGCGTTGGCGCATACACACACACAATTGCCCACATTTGTAGTCCAACTTTCACTCTTACCCACACAATCCTTGACCCAACTGATCCATACTCTCTTACATTCTCCTTCCACCTGTTGCTCACAACAATACACACTCCCTCTTTCGCCCTCTCATTCTCACCTACTCCCGCGCATATACCCCATCCATATTCCCATTCTCTTACACTCTCACCTCGCCATTTAGCTTCAGTTATTCCACATATATCCACTTTCGCACTCTCAAGCATCTGTACAAGCTCTCTCTCTTTCACCTCATCATTCATACCCCTCACATTCCAGGTCGCAATCTTTATCTGGTCAGGTTTAAAAAATAAAAACCCATCGTTAAACTGGAGTTTGGCCATCGTTAGGCAGGGTATGGTGGTATTTCTACCCCCATCGCCAAGCCGGGGTATCACATCTAGGGGTATTGTATATCGAGGTATACCTGTACATCAACCAGTGAAGCTTTGTATGGAATCATAATGATCATATAGGCAAGTCATCATATACAGGTGCCTGTTTGTTGTAAAACATGGGCCTGCCGTAAAGTGTTAAGGTGCTGTACATAAGACCATTACTGTATATAATCAATTTTTTATGAATATAGTTCTCTTGATCTAATCAGGAATATAGTGCTTCTGCTTGCCATTGCATGTAACATTTTTTTGAGGAAAAAAAAAAAGTACGCAAACAACAGGCCTGTGGTACAAGTGAGAAAAAAACGAAAACAGGCATACCTAAAAAATGCTGCACAACAGAAGAAACTTATCATCTTACCGTTTATGTAGACAGCCACAATCCGTATAACTGTAAACAGTACACCCTGGGCCCAGATTCATCAATGCTGCAAAGTTGGTAAAGAGAGTGGCAAGTCCACTTTAGCAAAGTTAATTTGGTGGGTGCCCATCATACACTCACTCAATGTAGGGATACTCCATGGTGATTGAGTGACAAGCCGAATGATTTCCTGTAAGCTGGGATGTCGTTTAATGTGCTGAATGGTAACCTTATACCCAACTCACACTCCCTACGTGTCAACAAGTGGGTTGGTGGAGGGTTAGTGCCCCTCCCTGTAAAACAAATAACTCAAAGTCAAATGGCCACCCCTTACGGGATTATGGTGTCTGGCAATAGATAGATAGATACTTATTCCCTATATGTCAGCAAGTGGGTTGGTAGAAGGTTAGTGCTGCTCCCCAGAAAACAAAATAACTAAAAAGACAAACAAAATGCCAAGGACCCGGACAAACCTACAAGTGACGACCAAGGACCGCACAGAGGGCATGGTGAGGATGGCAGCATGGAATGTGAGGGGTGCAAATGATGAGGTGAAAGAAAGAGAGCTTTCCAGGTGCCTGAGGATACAAAAGTCAACATATGTTGATTGACTGAGACCAGATGAAGAGGTGAGAGAGCCAGAGTATGGACTGGGTATGTGTACAGGAATAGGTGAAAATGAGAGAGCAAAGATGAGTGTCTGTATTGTTGTGTGCAAGAGATGGAAGGAGAATGTAAGCATTTATCAGCTGGGTCACTTATTGTGTGGGTAAGATTTAAAGCAGGAATATAAGTTTGGATTATTGTGTGTGTATATGCACTGACAAAAGACTGCAAACAGAGTGAAAGAAGAGTTCTGGGCAAATGTGGAAGCATGCACGGAAAAGTTTGAGAGGAGTAAGAGTGTTTCTGATGGGAAATATACATGGAAAAGTAGGGAATGCGAAGGTAGATGGAGTAGTTGGTGAGTAAGGCGTGCAGAAGTGGATGAGAATGGTAGTGCTTAAGTGGACATTCGTGTGGGGAAGGGATTGGTGATTGCCAATACCCTCTTGAGGCACAAAATGATCTACAGGTATACATGGCTGGTGATGAGAAAGGTGGGTGGTGAGCTGGATGAATAGAAGGCAATGATTGATTATGTATGTGTGGATGAGAGAGAGAAGATATCGTTCGTTTCGTTTTTGAAGGCTCCAACATGCTTGCATGTGTCGGCCTTGGTCACCTAATGGCGGCTCTCCACGCTGCTCGATCTCTGGCAGCCTCCCTATTCAGTCCCTTAACCCTTAAGTCACATTTAATGACCTCGTCCCATGTCTTTCTCGGTCTACCCCTCCCAACCCCTCCCCCAATATTAACACTTCTCACCCTCTGTACCCAATTATCATCCCCCATCCTCTCCACATGTCCAAACCACCTCAGCCTACCTCTCCTCATCACAACACCAATACACTCCAGTCCCATCCTACCTCTCAACTCTTCTATCGTAAACCCAGCCCCCCCAGGCCTTGCATGCAGGGACGCACTGCACATCCACCTAATCATTGTCATTTCTGTACGTTTAAACCTGCGAATATCTTCTTCCTTTACTGCCCAGGTCTCACTACCATACAGCATCACACTCCTAACACATGCTGCATACAAAGACCCCTTAGCACGTAAGGAGAGTCCTCTCAATGTCAGGAGAGGCAACAGCTCCCTGAACTTCTTCCAACCACTTCTCACTCTAGCAACCGAGCTAACTCCAGCCCCACCTCCGGCACATAACATGTCTCCCAAATAACAAAACTCCTCCACACACTCAAGAGACTCACCTGCAAGTTCAACCCTCTCACGCCTAACAATCTCTGCCTGCTCTCCCCGACACACCGCACACATGAAATCAGCATTATCTCGCAGTCTACCTCTAATACCACTACATCTCTTGTGCACCCACTTATCACAAACACTGCACAAGATGGAATTACTTCCCACACCCATGTGGCAAACTGCACATGGCCACTCTCCCTCTCCTCTGATTGTACCGCCACCAACCCTAGATATCATCACTTTTGTTTTATCTGCATTTACCCTTAAGCCCTTGTGCCCCATACCATCTCTCCACTTCTTAAATCTTTCCTCAGCCTCCCCTTCATTCTCAGCAATCAACACCAAATCATCAGCATACAACATCTCCCATGGGAGTCCATCTCTGAAGTCACGTGAGAGGGCTTCAAGCACCATGATAAACAACAAGGGACTCAAAACTGACCCCTGATGCACACCAACATTCACGGGAAACTCATCACTCAAAGCTCCATTCACCCTTACCTGAGTGTGAGCACCCACGTACATGGCCATAACCACCCTAACCAGCCACTCTTCCAACCCTAGCTTTCTCATTGCCCACTTCACCACCTCTCTAGGGACTCTGTCAAAGGCCTTTTCCAAATCAACAAAAACAAAATACAATTCCCTTTTCTTGCCAATATATTTTTCCTGAAGCTGTCGAACAATGAATATGGCATCAGTGGTCCCCCTGCCTGGCATAAACCCAAACTGCATCTCATTGATATTCACTCTTTCTCTAATCATACCTTCTAGAACTCTCTCCATTACTTTCATTATCTGATCTAAGAGCTTTATACCTCTGTAATTTCCCCTTTCCA
>JAGKTI010022744.1:0-12810 GCA_018397915.1 Birgus latro
CCCGTAATAAAACGGAATATTTTTGTCCTCATCAAAGAACGTAATTTCTTCACCTGCCACAAATCCTTCATGATGAGATAATTAATTCGTCTGACATTAGCAACATTAACCCAGCTACTCACTCCTATAACGTTTTTTTTTTTAATTCTTGCTACCACCACTGGACGATTTTTTAAATTCAGCTTACGAGGGTCAGTCTTGCAGGGAAGGGGTTAACTGTACGCTGACTCTAACCCCTTCTCCAGCTTGAACAGTCGCCATTAAGCTGAGTAAAATCGCCAGGTAAGCAAGATTAAAATACAACGCACTTCATCGGAGCCAAGGGGTTAAAATCGCCATTGTACTGAGAATTAATGGAGACTTGTTTGTAACCCCTTGCCTACGAGAGGTGTCCCGTAGGTTTAGTTATAACGCTTAATGAGAGAAAGATTTTTATACTGTCATCGTTGTGGGGAGGTACAACCCTTTCAGTACGATGACGTCTTTTTTCATTTTCTTCAGGCTACCACGAGACGATTTTATTTTTCAACTTTGGATATAATGATAGTGAAGAAGGTACGGTAATGAAGGCTACGTCTGATCTTCTCTCCCCCTCAGGTTCAATAATCATCCTGTGAGCTAATTAAAACCGTTCAGAGCTAGCACGCATGCAAAAAATGAATAAATAAATAAATAAACAGTAAACAGGGTATTGGTAGTAAAGGACTTATGACGCAATAATAAACAATGATAAAATCAAATAAATAAAAAATAAATAAAAAAACTAAAAAAAAATTTATTGATAGTAAAGGGCTTAAGTATGACGCAAAGACTACGGGACTCCACAGGTGTGAGTTGTTACGGCGATAAGAAGTTTAGCAGTTATCCAGCTACAGTCTGGGATAAAAAATTGCTTAATATTCACCTCTGCTACTCCCCACCATCCTCCGCTGATATTCCTAAGATGAGAGAGGCTTGGAATGGTTCTCCGCCCACAGATGATCCTCTTTGATATGAAGCGAAAAGCGGGGATGTAACGACCATACAAGTGTAAAGTAGGCCCAGCGGAATAATAGGTGAAACTTTTGTCCCTACTGTGCCACCAATAGGCCCACGTTCCCCAGTCATATTATAAACTCCAAATTTCTTGCATAACTCTCCACTTTTACACCATTCTTTAAATCCTTCATTTCGACGTCGTATCTTTTTCTTATTAGTCTTGTTACTTCCTGATGATTTTATCCATCTCAGGGCAGACTGACAGAACGGCAGGTGTTGCTGAAGGCTGTATCAAACCCCCTTCAGTCCGATAAGTCTCTCCTAAGCTGAATCAAATCGTCTGGTGGTAGCAACAACAGAATACAAACTACGTTACCGGTGTGAAGTGGTTAACCCTTCACTACGAGACTTGAGGTCAGGAAAGTACCGACAATGGGCTCACATTCTCAAGTGATACAATAAACTCGAAAGTCTATGGGTAGTATTTCTCTTTCCTTATATCACTTGTCTCTGTCTCTTTATCCAACTATGTACCACCACGAGGTTCACATTCTCCAGTGATACCACGAACCCCAAACTGTTTTGCGTAGTACTTTGTCACTCATTCCTTGACTCCTTCACTTCAAATGACATAACGAATTGCATGAAATCTTAATGAACACTGCATTTTATAACATTTATTTTTTTAACACTCAGTCATTTCCTTTTCATGTTTACTGGATTGCTTGTATAACACCACAGGGCGATTATCTTTAGAGGGAACATTTCATTGGATTGAGTAGTGTAGCCTTAATGTACCCCATAAATAATAGGTGTTCGTCTTTAGCTGAAAGTAACAAGAATAAGATGATAGTCATCGTAACGGTTTTTAAAAAGTGAAAAAACAAATCAACTCGGGCACATAAAAAAAAAAAAAACTAACGCTAGCCGCATTTATTATTATTATTATTATTTTTTTTTGTTTTTGTTTTTATTATCATTATCTGAGACGTCCCTGGGTTGAACGGGTTAGAAACACTCTCAGTAACCCGCAATTTAAACATATCATCCAGTGTTTGCAGGAATAAATTACGAACGTTACAATACCGCCCCTAAATGGATTACTCGATAAAGGTTTAGCGCTTTGAGGAGTAGAAATTTTCCAAAGCTCAATGAAATCGTCAGGAGCTGGTCAGAATAAAATACTAAAGTGTGACGACGCCCCTAAATGAGTTAACCCTTCACTCTGAGTCATTCTTTACTCCTTCACTTTTACAGGTACAGTATTCTTCAGGTGACTCATTAATCACTCATAAATGATCTGGGATAGGCTATGTCGGCTGTTGCTACAGGTCACTTACACTTATGATGAATTCTGTCATCGAAAAATTTAAATACCATTTCCTTTGACTGATAATGCTTTATTAACAGATAGTGTATTTTATCAATGCAGTTAATATTTATCAATGATTTCTGTGATGATCTATTTAAAAATGAAATGTTATTAGATTACACGAAGTAATTTTGATTTAATTACTTTAATCTATAGAGGAATGATAAAGTGATACACTATACAATTAATGTAAAATTTATAAAATAATATATTAAAAACTAATAAAACTTTCTAAACTTATATACTTAATTAAAAATACAGTAAATGAACCTGGTAAACTAACCGCTCAGATCTCGAGAAATATGAACTTTAACAGAAATTTCTTATGTTATCAAACAGTATAGTGTAATTAACAGGTCTTGCATATTGCAGGTGGGGCAGGTGAAGCATGAGGACGTAATGGCTGCATCGATCGCTTCATTCGTCTCTTTCATGTACTCCCAACTCTCTGGCTCCAATCCCAACATGGCCAGCAACCAGGACCAACCCAAACCCAAGCTGACGGCGGTGTGGCGAACCAAGTCAACCCCTCAGGACCTCAACAATCCACAGACCTCACCACACTTCAAGGAGGATGGCTCGCTTCTTCGTCTCCTCCGCACCAAGTCCATGCCGGCACTTGCAATAGAAAGGGGATCGCCTCTACGCAGGACTCCAACTCTTACTACCGACACAGGCACCAGCTCAAGATCCTCCTCGCTTCCACAAATGTCCAGCAGGATCCTAAATTCGAGACTGAGTGAAAAGGGTTCGGATTCACGTTTGAATGCCACGCCGCCGCCCACTCCAAGAACACCGTCTCCAGCCGGGCAGAGGAAACTCATTCGTTCGGTATCCGATGGTCACATATGGACTAAGCGCAGGAAGCCACACAAAGATGTTAAGGACGAATTCCCAACTGGTACTCTGCCCTCTGTCAAGAAACTGAAGCACAAGTTTGACATGAAGTCTGAGGGCGAGTTACAGGAAGCACTGGCATATCATACGCTTACAACTCCCAGGTCTGATGAGCGTGACACCACAGATGGTAACGTTAAGCTGCGAGAGGACCTGTCAGTTACAAAATCAGAGACAGAGCACAAGACAAAGAAAAAAGTAGATAGGCAGCGTGCAAGTCGTCACCAAAGCCTCTTGGGATGGGAAGAGGTGAGTTCCGAGTATCCGAGAGACTCCCTGTACGAGCTGCACCTGAAGTCCGTCAAGAAGTTACGGCAGAAGTTTGAAAGCTCGTCTGCCTCAGAGGCAGATGATGCAGTGTTCCACACCAGCACCCCCAAGAAAACCATAAGTAAAAGCACAGACACCCTGGAGAAAGCTGGAGTATCGGCCATAACTCCGCCGACACCAGAAGAAGATTCCCATCAGACGGAAGTGAAAAAGGAACATAAAAACAGGTCCTCAACTAAGAGGGATTCGAAGAGTGCCCGTCTGCGCGCCAGGAGCGAACCCGATCCTGCAACCATCCGTCAGCTGAGATACCAGAGGATGCCAGTGTCTGTCAAGGAGCTGAAGATGAAGTTTGAGATGCAGGCAACCCCGGACGCCCTCACCGCTAAGACGAATGTTCCTGAGAGGGCGTGTTACGTGATCAAGAACGGGACTAAAGCTGCAGTAACACCTGATCAGAGTTACGTGACCAAGAGCGTGACTAAGACGCTGACCTCAGTGGAGGCAGTTACAACACGCGAAGAGTCCATCATCGTAACAAAGACTGGAGTTATCACTGTATCAGAAAGCAAGATTACTGAGAAAGGTGCAACACCAAAAGTTAAGGGCACAAAAGAGGAAGTGGCTGTACCTGTGATAAATGTGGACAAGGCTATTAAGACTGAGGCAGCCAAGAAAAATGAAGTAACCAAGAAGATTGAGGCAACCAAGGAGAGCGACATAACGAAGAAGAATGAGCTGGGTAAGAGAACTGAAACAACCATTAAAAGTGAAATAACCAAGAGGAGCGAACCAGTCATTAAAACTGAAACAGCTGTGAAGAGTGAAAATACCAAAGTCATGACTCAGAGTACACCCAGCTTTGAAAACACGAAATCGAATGAAAGATCAAAAACTTCCCGTCAGACTCCGGAAGAAGGTTTGCACGCCTACAGGACGCCCTCCGTACGAAGCCTTAGGAAGCGGTTTGAGCAAGCATCATCCACCCAATCTTTTCTTAAGACTGCTGGAGGCGATGATGCCGCTAGACCACGCCAGACCATCAGCCCTGGACTCTCCTTTACTCCTATCGATGGGAAACCAAGGAGCGGAGAACAGGAGAGTCGAAAACGTGATGGAAGTCTACTCGGAGTGCAGAAGAGTCAACGACGCGATGGCAGCTTAACCTCCTCCTCTATACGGAACCTCCTACGCCAGTTTGAGAGCCTTTCCCCTGAAGAGCAGGCAGCTCAGGGAGACGCGAAATTCTCCTTCGAGCAAGCGGTAACCAGGGAGACGAAATCCAAGTTGCTACAAAGACAGAGAAGGGTGTCCAAGTCAGAGACCGAAGGCGAGGAGATATCTCGTTCTCTAATTACGACATCCTCGGCCTCAGCTGCACCCATCAAGCACCAAGTCAAGGATGAGAGTAGTTCCTCAAGTGACGATGAGGAGGAGGTGAAGAATAAACTGAGGAGGACCAGTAATTCAGAGTCCTCGAGTGATGGAGAGAATTTGGCAAAGTTGGAAATGGAGGAAGAGAGACGAGCCAGGGAAAAATGGGAGAGGGAACAACAGGAGAGGAAGAGGAAAGAGATGAAAGAGAGGGAAATAAGAGAGATGGCAATACTGGAACGAGAAAGGATGGAAAGGGAGCGATCAGAGAAAGAAAGGAAAGAAAAAGAAGCATTAGAAAGGATGATCAGAGAGAAGGTGGAAGAAGACAGAAAAGAAAAGGAGAGGAAGGAGAGGGAAGAGATAGAAAAGGAGAGAGCAGAGAAAGAGAGTAAGGAGAAAGAAAGAGCTGAAAAAGAAAGGCAGGAGAGAGAGAAGGCAGCAGAGTTAGAGAGGAGGAAACGGGAGAGAATGGAACAGGAAAGAAGAGAAAAGGAACAAGCAGAGAAAGAAAAGTTGGAACAAGAGAGGAAAGAAAGAGAAAGGATCGAGAGAGAAAGAGCAGAGAAGGAGAGGCAAGAAAGAGAAAGGGCCGAAAGAGAGAGGAAAGAAGAGGAGAGGGCCGAGAGAGAGAGGCAAGAAAGAGAAAGGGACGAAAGAGAGAGGAAAGAAAAGGAGCGGCTGGAGAGACAGGGGGCGGAAAAAGTGGCCATGGTCATAATAGAGAGCGAAGAGAGACAAAAGAGAGTGAGTAAGAGTTCGGAATCAGAGTCCTCGAGTGACTGCGAATCGGTGGAGAGAAACCGACTGGCGAAGGAAGCGGTAGAGAGAGAGCTGGAGAGGGAGAAGAAAGAGCTGGAGAGAAAGAGAAGTGAGAGGAAGGAACACCTGAGGAGGGATAGGGAGGAGTATGAGAGGAGAAAGAGAGAGAAGGAAGAAGCGGAGAGGAAAGAGAAGGAAAAAGAGGAACTGGAGAGAAAGAAGAGGGAGGAGGAGGAACAAGAGAAGAGAGAGAAGGAAGAGTATGAGAGAAAGAAGAGAGAAAAAGAGGAAGAAGAGAGAAAGAGGAGGGAAAAAAAAGAAGCAGAAAAAAAAGAGAGGGAAAGGAAGGAACAGGAGAGGAAGAGAGAGAAGGAAGAGAAGGAGAGGTTTGAAAGAGAAAAAGCCGAATGGGAGAGGATAGAGAAAGAAAGAATTGAACGAGAAAGGAAAGAGAAGGAAGAAAAGGAAAGATTAGAAAGAGAAAAGGCAGAGAAAGAAAGGAAAGAAAGAGAGAAGGCAGAATTAGAAAGAAAGGAGAGAGAGAAAGCAGAACATGAGAGGAGGGAGAGGGAGAAGGCCGAACAGGAGCGAAAGGAAAGAGAAGAACAGGAACGAAAGGAGAGAGAACGGAAGGAAAGGGAAGAAGAGGAACGAAAAGAGAGAGAACGGAAGGAAAGAGAGAAGGCAGAACAGAAACAGAAGGAGAGAGAAAAGGCAGAAAAGGAAAGAAAAGAAAGTGAAAGACAGGAAAAGGAAAGGGCAGAGCAGGAACTAAAGGAAAGAGAAAATAAAGAAAGAGAAGAACAGGAAAGGAAGGAAAAGGCAGAACAAGAGCGAAAGGAGAGAGAAAACGCAGAACGCGAAAGAAAGTCAAGTGACAGTGATACATCAGAGGACGAGGAGAGAGGGGCCAAGGTCAACGTGCATTCTCTCGTGGACAGATTCGCCAAGATCCAGGAAGACAGGCTGACTGGAGACAGTAACAACATCCGCAGCAACATCCGCAGCGACTCTGTGCGTTCGGACGACTTGGACGCTGACGGCAACGTGGGTAAACTCATCAACAAATTCACCAACCTGAGAGACGCCGACCTTGAGCAAGACACTGAGGAGAAGGTGAATCACGGAGTAACGGAAGACAGGAGGCTTTCAGACGTGGCGGCCCTTGTTGGTAAATTCGCACACATGCTGGAAAGGAGACACTCATTTTCATCCGACTCCGAGGGCAGTGACCAAGAAACTAGGGCTAAAACAGTTCCCGCGATACCCAAAATCTCCACCAAAGCCTCCCTGGGCAACACCCGCACTCTTAGGGAAGACGAGATGAAGTTCTTTACCTCTGGGAATGCCGGGGAAAGTTTCATCCGCAGCCAGAGTCTCAGGGTGAAGAAATCTGACCCTCCACCGTTTGCACAGCCTCGATTTGGGTCCATGAGGGAGACGAAGAACAAGACAAGAGCCGAGGCTAAGGGACTTGACTCAGTGTCATCCAGCTCTGATGGTGAAAGTCACGAACATAAGCCCACAGAAGCTGTCCACGCACAAGAAGCATCTACCAAGACCGCTCCCGGAAACACTCGCACCCTGAGGGAAGACGAGCTTAAATTCTTCACCTCGGCGGACGCTGGGGAGAGCTTCCAGCGTTCCCAGAGTCTCCGGGTGAAGAAGAGTGAGGAGTCATTCTCACAGCCGCGGTTCGGGTCACTGAGAGAGAAGAAGACCCGGGCACAGGAGCTGGCAGAGTCCGAGACGGGGGAAACCAGTACTCCCAAGAACCTGCCCAAGAACTGTCGCATGCTGAGGCCAGACGAAATGCAGTTCTTCAAAGAAGGGAATTTCAACGTGTACCAGGGCAGCAAGAAGACTTCAAAGCGCAAGAAGAAGGTGGCCAACGGGACCTCAGACAGAGAGCAGGTTTTTCGTCTAGGTAGCCAGAGTGGCCAACATCAAGGCCGTGGACCAAGCAGGCTCTCTGGCGACGATCACACGCAATCCACAGACTCAGACAGCGATGACAGCGTTCTCAGAGGGAGCGACAGTGATGAATGGACATATTCTGAGGAGGAAATTCACACAGAGGACCTGGAAGTGACCCTGATAACGTACGAAGATAAGAATTTCTCCGACCCTGAGGATTCCTTTGATCTCGATTCCCAAAGCACTCCTATACAGCGAACCAAAGAGACCTCGAGGCTGGATCCAGTGGATTTCAAGGGAAGCGATGATGAACACGAGCTAAGGAGCGAATTTAGAGGCGATGATCAACAAAGCAGTGAGGAAAAAAGGTCCCTGGAAATGTGGGAACAAAATCGGCCAGAAAGCATGACAGAAAAGAAAGAAATAAAGACTGAACTGAAAGAAGTACAAGCTAACTGGACGAAAAGTGAAGTGGGGAGATTCCTGGAGATGTGGGAACAAACGACCGTAGATAAGAGTGAAGATATGCACGAGTTAAGGACGGAATTTAGAGAAGAAAACGAATGCCGAACACCTTCCAGAGAAAACGGAACAGTTATTGACAGCCAGGTGGGAGGAGGGGCTTCGACAGATCAGAGGAACGTGAAGGAGAGCTGGGTTTTGGAGTCCTACGATGGGAAATCAACTACAGACGTTCATAACCAGATGGACGAAAAATCATGCACCATCCACTCCAGCGTAGAAACAAGGACATTTGAGGTACTGGAAACATACACAAAGCAGCAAACCAGTCAGACAGAGAACACAGAAAACGACACAAACTACGAAATTATAGGGGAAATTACGGAAAGTTCGCCAAAGCCTGCGGAAACTCTCCAAACTGCCCTACACGTTACAGCTGCTACGAATATCACAGGAGTTCAAACCGAGAAGGAAAAATCAATTGCAAGTGAGTCAAAACTGACGCTCGAGTCTTTCTTAGAGGCTAAAAGAGAGGCTATTCAGGACAGGGAAGAGTACCACAGACGGGAAACGCTGCCTATAGAAGAAGCATCCAGTGGTCAGTCTTACAAGGTATCCCATAAAAACACCGACGAAGAAGAAAAGGAGAAAAACAGAGGAATGAAATGTGAAACAGACGAAAAAAGTAAGGCTAGGAAGGAAGAAAACCACAACGACCAAGCTAAAGTAAGCCAGAAAGATGCACAGAATGAAGAAATTCAAGATAAGAGAGATGATTATAAACAGAAAGATGGAGAAAACGAAAATAAGGAGGGCAGACTGCTGAAAACTGGGAGTGAGAGCGATAGCGAGGATTCAGACACCGATATTGGCCTAGTCGACGCGGCTTTAATTGACATCGACCGGCAGGAAAGCGAGGAGGGGATAATGAAGAGAGAGAAGACAGATAAAGTGGAATTGGAGAGACAAGGGAAGGATGGGGAGGAGATAATGAAGAGAGAGGAGGCAGATAAATGGAAATTGGAGAGTCAGGAGAGGGAAGAGGAAGGGATGATGAAGAGACAGGAATCAGAGCAATGGGAAGAGGAGAGAGAGGATATGGAAAAGGCGTTAAAGGAAGCACAGGGAGTGGATCTATCATCAGAGTCTGACCAGGAGAGTCCAAAACGTATCGGTGGCAAGGAAAAGATGAAACAAAACGAACTAATGGTCCAGAGCTATATGACGATGATGCACGACCTGGAATTCATCGCAGAACTATCTCAGCTAAACCAAGAGATGACAGAAGATATGAGTAATAAGAAAGAAGCAAAAGAAAAAGAATATCCGATCACCGAAAGAATCATCCAAGATCTATCTGCTTTCGACCAGGGGTTGGTGGAAGATATCAGAGGCAAGGAAGACGTAAAGGAAATTGAAATGCTGATGAAAAGTGACGCAAAAATGACAAAGAAAGCAGAAAGTACCATCACACAGCACGAAATTGTGGAAGAAGTGATTACCAAGAAAGAAATTAGTGAAAACATGGCTGAAATGGAAGTGAAGACGACCAAGGAGGAGATAAAGCATAGCGAAAAAATGGCTGAAAGTAACGGGAAAATGACACAGGAACCAGAAAAAACAACCACACATCACGAGATAGTGACAACAGCGAAGCAGAGTGAAGGCACAAGCGAAATTACAACGAAACTAACCAAGCCCTTAAAAGAAGAGTTTGTGACAGAGGCTCCTATAACCAGTGATGTGAACGAGACACAGAGCGACGAAGTGGAGCTAGAAGAGATGATCAAGGAAGATTTTATATTCATCTGTATCTTGCTGGGAGGGCTGTCTGCGTTCATGTACTCTTTACTTGCATACTTTTAACTGAACTCCTTGGCTTGTATTTTCGTCGGTAAATGAAGCTCCCAAGCGCCTCTTCCTTAGCGATTTATTGTTGGATATGGCTGGTTAATATCTTTTTCTACGTTATTCATGCAGAGTATGGCGACATTAGAATGATTAAAGTAGCACAAAGAGGACAGTAAGGTGTAATAAACAAACAAATCACTTAGGAAAATGTGTTAGGGAGCTTCCTTAATAGACGAGAATACGGACCTTGACTTGTGACGTATTCTGTTTGTTCTTGCCGCCTCTAGACGATTTTATTAATCTTGGGGAAATTTTTTGTAACGAAGGGAGCAGTGAGAGATAAACTCCCCCCCTCCCCCACCTACCCAGAGATCGAAAAGTCTCTGCCAAATTCAATAAAATAATTTGGAGTAGCAAGAATACAATATTGCAGATGTCACTGGAATGAAGAAGTTAAGCAGTTCATTGTAATATTGTAATCTTAATCAGCTCAGGTGAGACTTTTCGAACTCAGCCATCATTAACTCCTGCACTGCTGGCGTGTTCTCCTAAACTAAATAAAATAATCTAATAGTAGCATGAATAAACGATAAATGATGTCCTCGGGTTGAAGAGTGCAAAGTTTGGATGGAATATGCATGAAGACACTGCTCGGCAGTGGTTGTATATGGTTCCAACAATAAATCGCTTAGAATGAGGTGATAGGAAACCTTCTTGGAGACAGGTTTGCTTACATTTAACTCCTCCGCTAAGTCTTCCAAAAGAGCAGTATAATAGTCAAGATAGCAAATGTATATATAAATACATAATCACGTTAGTAATTATCTTACTAAAGGGGTTAACTGTTCCTATGTTTGCCACTACCTACACTTCACTGTCACAGCAGGTTATTATAAAGCTTTCTGTATATTTTCTTAGCACTGTAATTACATGAATAATTTCCTTAGTTTATAAGCTTAATGGAAGAAATGCAGTCTTTTGTACATAATTCACTTGGTTGTCTTTTCACGTAATTGGTTTTGCAAATTACACGTGCTCCCTACGTGTCAACAAGTGGGTTGGTGGAGGGTTAGTGTCCCTCCCTGTAAAACAAATACAGTAACTCAAAGTCAAATGGCCACCCCTTGCGGGATTATGGCGTCTGGCGGTAGATAGATAGATAGGTAGTAGAATATCTTGTTCCTAGTATAGCTTTCCTGTACATCTTCACACAGCTAGCTTTCTCATCTTTAGCCCTTAATTCCTTCAGTCAGAAACGTCCTTCCTAAGTTGAATAAAATCGTCTTCATGTCCCTAGACTTAATGAGGGAAGATGCTGACTGAACGGGTTAATGAAGACTGATTCCAATGACAGATATCACAGTTCACCACGATTTTCCCCACGTGTTTAATTCACATATTTGCATCCACACTCACATGATTATTACACTATGTCATAAATCAATAGCTAAAAATTATGTCCTGTATGCTATAGCCTATACATTTGACTTAGATAATGGTGATAAGGTAATAAGAAATGTATATTCCATTTGAACAAATTCTTGTACAAAAAACTGGCCCGTTTTAGTTTATCATTATGCTGAATGCCTCATAAAATTAAAATATATTAAGTTTTCGTTTCAAGAATTTATTTGTAGTAACAGTTTGCAAGTTATATGTCTGTTTACTATATGAATGGTTGATTTTGTTGCATTCTTACTTTGTTTTTCATTTCTTGTTCGTATTTTTGTCTCTTCATTTTGTTGGAATCTTTTGTTTGATTCATCAGAAAAATTAGTGTTCTTTTCGTTCTCTTATCATGTAAATTCCTGTGTATAACCCCTTGCCACAGGTGATGTATTCTACTGATTCATTCTTTGACCTCCAGACGAATTTACTCATCCTGGAGATAGCATTTGCAGTTTAAGAATAAATGAAAGTTGCTCTTAAACCCCCTACTTCCAAAATTTCTTAAACTGAACAAAACCGTCTGGAGGCAGCAAGAATGAAATAATGCTTCATCTAACTGAGGAGGTTAAATTTCATATTTTGGTCAGCAATAAACAAATGTTAGTTCCGCTGTAATTTCATCGTACTGAATAATAATCTTGTAATAAACACAAAGGCAACATTTCTTTCAGTATATATCCCGGTTTCCGTAGCGACTTAGCCTCTTCATTATGAGGGAACAGGCTGAATAAAATCGTCTGTTGGCAGCAAGCATAAAACGACTGCTAAGACGTCATTAAAAAGAGAGCTTCGTGGAGGCAGTTTCCAAACCCCTCCACCATTAAAGACCTATACATCCCTAAGCCAGCTAAAAATGCCTTCTGGTAGCCGGAATAAAAGAAAATCCTTCTGAAGGGATTAAGTCCAATAAGTCAACTTTATGATGCTTAGTTCGGTCCATCTTTGTCTACATACTGATTATATTCGTCCTTGTGTTTCTAATTATTTACATCACCTCGCCTACAGTTACCTGAATAAAATCAACTGGTTTTGTAGTTGTAACAGTAGTAGTAGCAGCTGCAACCCCAGGCTCATTTGCATGTGAACTCAGTGGACTGCAGGCTGAAGTTGCCCCTCTTCTGCAACCCACCATCCTCCTTTTTAAGGTATTAGGAGTTAGTTAGGGACGTTTGTATAACTGGACAGCTCCACCGCCCGGTTATATTGGTGCCACCACGTGAAGGTGTCCCTATACAGTACCATCAACTACCTTAAAAAAAAAAAATGCTGTTGAGAGAAACTAGTGATAGACAAGCAGGAGACTGTGACCTAAAATTCTGCTTAAAATGTTCACCCCCCCCCACACACACACCTCTTGTAACCTGCTTCATCTTTTATTTTTCTTTGTTGGGCTGCATGATCTTTTATTTGTTCACACTGTTTCTGCGTCCCTTTGTCTTGCGCTGTCATGTTCTCTCTCTCTCTCTCTCTCTCTCTCT
>JAGKTI010022745.1:0-15121 GCA_018397915.1 Birgus latro
GCGACCATTCTCAGCCACCAAGTCCTTCTCAGACGGATGCGCAGGTGCACGGTCTAGTATCAGGAGGGCCTTTACCTGGTCTCGTGGGATTTTCAGTGTCTCCGTCTGATAACGAATGACCTCATTGACAAAGTGTTGGTGAAACCAATTTCTGAAGATCTTGGTTGTGAACCAAGCCTTCAGAGAATGATACCACACGACAGGAAGGGCATCCATTAACCCACGAAGGCACCTAGGCTGCTTTGCACGGCCTACAATAACGGGCTTGAGCCGGTGCATGCCGTTAGCATTTGCACAGCACAAAGCAGACACCCGTTGCTTGGAGAGCTTTGGACCAGGCACACGCTTCTCCGTCTCCTCAGTGAGTGTGTTTGTGGGTACTGAACGATAAAATAGGCCAGTTTCATCAGCGTTGTAGACTTGACCGAGAGTGAGGCCCTCCCTGTCAATCACGCCATTCACCTTCTGCCGAAACTGCTCTATTCCTTCGTCGTTAGCGTCCAGAGCTTCGCCATAGGCCTTACGGTTGGTAAATCCGTGTCATAACTTGAACGCGAAGAGCCAACCTTCAGATGCCTTGAAGTCTGGGGTGTCAGGTAGCCTTGTGAACTTCTCAGCAGCAGCTTTCAGCTCCGTTCCACGTACCAACACACCAGCAGCACGTTGTTGTCGATACCAAATGAGCGTGGACCGGTCAATGTCTGGATACTCAGGAGTAAACATCACCTTCCTCCCAACGTTTCGTCTGGTCTTCGAAGCGAAATCAGCCGTGTACTGCTGTAGTTTGTCTCGGGACTTCTTGATATCAAACAAAGTGGAGCGAGCGAGGTTGAATTGACGTAGGATCCATGATGTCGGCCACCCGGGGTCCACCTTCTCCAATATCTCCCACTTCTTCTCCAGAGTCAGAACCACTTTCTTCCTCTTCTCAGGTGGCGGGGCCATCATCACACATATGATCAAGAAGGCAAATAGTGGCATCAAGCCCTGCAGGAGGTAGGGTATCACCACAGAACCATTCACTTTGGTCGCCATTGTCAGAGCATGTTTACGAGCCAGCAGCGGAGTGGGAAATGAGACCGACAGACAGGCACCACGTGGGAAAACACAGGCTATCGGCGCGCACGGGAAATTCAAACTGACGCGGTCCAAAAAAATCGGATTTTTTCAAATTTTTTGGCATTTTGGGGGGCAGACAGCCCACGATGTCCGAATAATGATGCATCCGATTACTGGGCACCTGAATAGTAGAGAGATTACTGTATATATTGTATATACAGTATATATATATATATATATATATATATACACAGTATATATGTAGAGTTATTTGAAAGGAGCATGTGGAGTCACATGGAGAGACACACTAACAAATGAGGAAGTGAAGGAGCGTTGTGGTGTGGATGTGGACGTGATAGGAAGCGTTAGGAGAAACACATTAAGGTGGTTTGGGCATGTGGAGAGGATGGAGAGTGAAAGACTGATGAGGAGAGTGTATCTGAGTGAGGTGGAGGGGGCGAGAGGGAAGGGGAGGCTGAGGATGAGATGGAGGGATGGAGTGGGGAGGTACATGAGAGAGGGGGGTGTGAGTTGGGAGCGGGGTAGTGAAATGGCAGAGGACAGAGCGACATGGAGGCAATTTGTTTGTGGCCACCCCGTGCAGGACTGAGGCGTCTGGCAATAAATAGATAGATATATGTAGAGGTGTAGACTGTAGCACCAGTCGACCAGGGCAGTACTCTCGAGGTGGATGGCAAGCTGGTGATAGCAAGAGCTGGAGCTCCCGTTTCACCAGCCCTCAGGACTTGATCCTGACCATCTCCCTTTGCTGGACATTTTCAGTCCCTCATTTACACAGAGAGTAGGCCAGCATACTCTCTTATTACCTCTATCTTCAACTGTCTACACCACACTACATGCATATAAGATATCACACTTTCTATTGACACTCCCCTTAGTAATGGCCGCGGCAATACTATTATCTAACGAGATGGTACCTCTGATTGCCACCACCGGCAGGGCAGGGCCCTCCTGGTCGCCATCAAGCGACTGTGCCGGCAGTGGCTGTTGCAATTTCCAATCTTGCTCGTTGGAAAAGTGAAGGTGCGGCCTTATTCTTTACCAACATCCGTGGCCTCTGGACCAACCAGAAATCAGTTCATTTTTTTCTTACAGTCCATATCCCCTCTGGCCCTATTCCTCATAGAACCACAGATCTCACCCTTTACTGAAATATCCCCGTTCCATTTTCCCGGTTACCATCTTCTCACAAACTTCCGTAACAAGGGTGGGACCTGTTTTTATATCAAATCACAATATGCAGTTGATAATACCTTAAACTTCACTTCATCCAATTTTGATTACTCATTGTACAAACTAAATTATCTAAATACAGTAAAACCTCGATATAACGGACTTCAGTAGACCGGAATTCGCTTTTATCGGACTCGAGGAGCTACCGGACTAAACTCCTATATATCAGAAAAAGTCCGATATAGCCAGAAAGCAGTCCGGACTACCTGACAACTTCAGCTATGTTCACCACAATAGGACAAGTAAAAGACATGTTTTTCAGTGCACAGTACAGTATTATTATACAATCTGATTAATGTAGTGAAGGTATAACACAGTACAACACTGCAATCGTGATGAAAACTACCGATGCAATCCGGACTAATGTCTGATATATCGGAAAAAGTCTGGATTAGCAGGGGTAAGTCCAGATGTCGCTTTTATCGGAAAATTGCCTATTTCAGACTGGCCTGAGCCCCAATTAGTCCATTATAGTGAGGTCTTATTGTATTATCAAGTATATCTGTGTAGTCTATCACTCCCCCAATGCCTGTATTTGACTCAATATCCACACAGTTGAGCAACCTCAACCTTGTGCTTAGTACCAAAATTACCATTTTGGGTGATTTTAACATACATAATGTTGAATGGTTACTGCGCTCTGCCAGGACTGATGATGCTGGTCTGGAGTGCGAGCTGTTTGCAGAATCGTTAATCTCACGCAGCTGGTAAAGCAACCAACCAGAATACCAGATAATCCCAACGATAATGCCCATCTCTTGGATTTATTCCTGACAAATAATCCAGACCAATACAGGATAGAGGTACTGGCACCACTTGGATCCTCTGAACGCAATCTCATTAAAGCCTCATTAGTTAGCCCCCCTAAACCTCCCCGTTCTGAACCTTTCAGGGTGACCCATTGGCGCTTTGATAGGGCAAACTGGGATGGATTTAAAAATTATCTTGCTGATATTCCATGGCAGTCTTTCTTCTCTAGGGATGCCAATTCTACCCAGTCCCATAATAGTGATTTAATACTAGCTGGTATGGATTTGTTCATACCAAGTCAACAGTTCACTAAAAGTCTGAACACCCCAAAATGGTTTGATAACAACTGTGCAAGAGCAACAACCCAAAAGTCATTGGCATATAACACTTACTTAAAATCAAAAACATCTGAATCACTTTGTCAATTTAAAATTGCTAGAAATCATGCAAAAGCTGTAATAAATCTCGCTAAATCAAACTTTCACTACTTAACAACCCTAATGACAACAGAATATTCTGGTCAACTCTTGATTCTTTCAATAATAACTTTAACAAGTCATCATCCATTCCCCCACTAAAGTCTTCAGATGGCAACATTACAAATGACCCACATAGGAAAGCAAATATCTTTGCCAGTACATTTGCCAGAAATTCTACCTTAGAGAAAATCAGTCAGATTGTCCAAAGTACTGAAACTTGACTCTCCCGAAATTGTTCCACTTAAAATACAGACAAGATACGTAAAATCCATCCTAGACAGTTTGCCTACCAACAAGGCTCCAGGCCCAGATGGAATTCCTCCAATTGTTTTGAAAAAGTGTTCCCCAGAACTCGCACCTGTTCTTGCTAAACTATTCATATTCAGACTATGCATACGTACTTCTTCATTCCCTAATTCATGGAAAGAAGCCAATATCCACTCAATTCCAAAGAAAGGAAGTTCCTCTGACCCCTCTGATTAAAGACTAATAGCTGTCACATCTTCTCTTGGTACAGTATTTGAAATTCTAATCAATAAGCACATGGATAAACACCTTGAATCCAACAACTTAATCAGCAATAAACAATACGGTTTTCGCCACGAAAGATCCACCACTGACATACTCAATCTCCTGACTCATATCATCCATCAATCAATTGACCTATATGGAGAAACTCACACAGTAGCCCTAGATATTTCTAAGGTTTTCAACAAAGTATGGCATTATTCCCTGCTGTCCAAACTCCCTTGCTATGGACTAACGTTTTTTGTTCCCCAGCTTGACTCATATCTCAGCGACAGAAAAATAAGAGTAAAAGCTGATGATGTATATTCCAATTTTCACTCAGTTAACACCGGCGTGCCACATGGATCAGATCTGGCACCAACCCTGTTCCTGGTTCATATTAATGATCTTTTATCTGCCACCCACAATCTTATCCATTCTTATGCAGATGACTCAACACTTCATAGTTCATTCACACTCAGACACCCATTTACAAAGTCTGGTATCTTCAATTCTCAACTTAGCACATCCATCTCCATAAATCAAGGCTTATCTATGATCAGTGAATGGGGACAAAACAACCTTGTCTCATTTAATGCTAGTAAAACCAAATATATACAATTTACTAATGGACAGATATTGCCTGATTCATATATTACCTTCAATGCTACTAATATTCCCGTCTCCAAATGTATTGAAATTCCCAGCATCTCACTTAACAGTGCCCTCAGCTGGACCTCTTATGTCAGATCACTTGCTAAAACTGCCTCAAAGAAACTTGGATTATTATACAGAGTCCGTAACTTCTTCACTGACGAGCAGATTGCTTTATTTTTTTATTATTTTTTTTATTTTTATTTTTTTTTAATGCAAGGAAGAAGGAACCAAAGGCCACAGGCCTGCATACTGTTCCTTCCAAGAAAAAGCAAAAACAATACAAAAGAGAGCCAAATTCAAGATCCGTTCATTTCGAGATGCCTGGACACACTGCGTTTGAAAGTCTGGAGATCATAGGAAGTAGGAAGACAGTTGCAGAGCTGACCAGTTGCATAAATGAAGGACTGGGAGTAACGGTTAACTCTTGCATTAGTGAGTTGGACAGAAAAGGGATGAGAGTTTGTTGCTAGACGGGTACTACGTGCCCGTCGTAGAGGTGGAGGGATGCAAGCAGACAGTTCGGAGGAACAGTGACCATTGAAGTAGCGATAGATGAGAGAGAAAGATGCAGAGAGAAAGATGCGAAGAGACAAAGGTTAAAGGGAATCAGTAAGAGGAGGAGAGTTAATGAGACAAAAAGCCTTTGATTCCACCCTACTGAGAATAGCTGCATGTGGGGAGCCTCCCCACACATGAGAGTTGTACTCCATACATGGGCAAATAAAACCTGTGTACAAGGTCAACAACTGTGCAGGGGTAAAGAAAGTTTGGAGTCGTGCGCTCTCAGCTTGAATATTGCTCACCTTTGTGGAATGGAAGTGGAGAGGTTGCATTAAAACAACTAGACAAAATTCAAAAGAAAGCTGTTGGAATTATTAATAACCCTGCTGTTACAAATAATTTACCTCCCCCAAGAGTAAGAAGGAATGCTGCCTCCCTTGCATTATTTTACAGATATTCTTATGGAAAAGGCTCAGACGAAGTTGCGTCCATTGTGCCACCTCTCCGTGCCTTCCCTTGTGCTACACAAGCATCTGGCAGCGCTCGTGACTGGAATGTCACACAGCCATATTGCAGAACTTCCGCCTGTCAGAATTCTTTTATTTCCCGAACTGCATCTCTCTGGAACACACTTCCCCAGAGTTGTTTCCCTCCAAACTTCAACCTACAGCTGTTCAAATCCAACTGTTATAGATATTTCATGAATGGAGGGCACAGTAACCTGGTGTATGGATTTTTTTTTTTCCCATTCATTTGCTTTTCCTTCCTCTGTTCTGTTATTAAATACATATACTGTATATATATATATAAAACTATCCCCATATTGAAGGGGTTAATCGTCACATCATCATCCAATCTTGTGTTGTCCCAGGAGGAGCACAGGAGTGCAGGGCTGGGCAAGTTGGTCCTGGCATTTAAGGTGAGAGTGACTCGCCTTACACATCCTTGAGTGGCATTAAGACGGGGTTAATGTGTTACACATTTAAATACAGTACTACCATTACTCACTCCTCATCAGCCAGTTTTGCGGTCAGCTCATTAATGCGGTCATTGGCCAGCTCATACTTCATCTGGAGGGCTTGGTAACGAGTCTGGCTTGCTCGTACTTCCTCCTGCAGGCGCCCCAAATCATTTTTCAGCTTTCGTGTGTCAGTCTCACGTAAGGTGGCCAGGGACTGCTTCTCTGTCGCTGTGTTCTAGGGGAAGGGGGGGAAAAATATGTTAGCTAATATAATTTAGATCACAAACTATGTACTGATGTTTAATTGTAGATATCAAATGATAAATGCACGATGAAAATTACTGAGAAATTAATACCAACTCACTGCCACCAGCTCAATTATATTTCTTATTCATGTAAGTGGTGGATAGGATCCAACAACAAGAAAGAGAAAACAAAAAGTATGAGCTCTAACAATAGTGTCCAGTGAAACAGACCACACATATTTTCATTTATCTTTTAAGCATTCAAATCTTATTATTCCAACTCCAAAGAAAGAAGATATCCATATAAACTATTATATTTATTTAGCTACCCCTTGCAACAACTTTGTGCTATAAACTTTATTGTGAAAAGTTGTAGCCAAATATTCCTTCTCATCCTGTTAACCTGAACCAGCAAATATGGCACCGTTACACACAATTTTCGAATGTAATACTGACATAATCTGACTGCACAACAACTGCTAACAGCCTCATTTGGGATTCAGTCATTGAACCTGTGTGATGGTGCCATATTTACAGGTAAGAGACATCAGAGTGAGAAGGAATTAACTAATTTGCAAAGATTCCATGCACTATGAACAAAGAACACAGAAACATCTGCAAACATCAGATCTGAAATACCATTGCTCACCAGCTTCATGCCCCTCTCCAATTTATTGTTTCGATATCTATCATAAATCCATCCAATTTATTCCTTCACCTTCATCATTCATTTTCTGTGTCTGCCTTATTCTCTTCCTATTTCTCTCCTTATTCCTGTCACTTTTTATTACTCTTCTTCCCATTTCATGTGGCTCTACATAAAGTGATGTACCTAATGGTTTCCTGTAATCCAGGATACCATTTAAATCACTGGATGGTAACCAAATAACCAGTAACAGGATGATAAGCAGCCTACTATGGTGCCCTTGTCAACAGGTGGAGAGATGCAAATGTGGTGTCCATTCAGGAACTAAAACTCCACACCCTTCCCCACATGATGCATGAAACAATGGTTCACTGCAATGGATGGTGCTATGGGGGAAGCAGCTTGCCTACAGTTGATGGGTCTGCTCAGCCAGACAGACTGGGGTTTATTAGCAACATCCATCCATCATCCAATCCTACGTTGTCCCAGGCAAAGCGTAGGAGCCCGGGGCAAGGCAAGTTGGTCCTGACATTCAAGATGAGAGTGACCAAAATATTTAATATAAGCATGGGGACATCAGACACTCTTGTTTCACTCCGGCATTAGTACCAGGACTATTCACTTAGACATAAATCTGACCTTACACATACTTAATACCAACATACAACCAATTTTATAGAATTCAGCAGTATTACATCCACACAACATGTACAGTGCACAATATTTTCCATAATCCTTCCCTCTTCACCTTATCACATGATTTTTACAAACAAATAAATCTCACATATACAGGAGGAGGCTGTAGCATGGGCTGAACAGAGTGGTACTCCCAAGGGGAATAGGAATGCTGGTGATAGGGAGAACTGGAGCTCCTGTTTCACTAGCTACCTAACCATGCCCCTTTGCTGACCTTTTCAGTGTGACAGCACACGGAGAGTAGACCAGCCTACTCTCCCCAATATTTCATCTATCTCATGCACTACACTACATGCGCTTTACATATCGCACAACGTATACCACTACGTTGCAGGGGCTGACACCGGCAAGGGCATGTGGCCAGAAACCTTTGCCCCGGCTACCTAGTGGAGGACTTTTGTGGGAAGGAGTGACGGGGATTCCGCAGGCATAGATTATGGGTCTGTGGAGAGATGGTGCTCGAACCTGTGCTAGAGGGTACAGGGCATTGCAGTTCCCAGACTACCACTTCCGCCCAATAGAGAGGGGCTTGAACCTGGGAGTAGCGCCCCTGGAGGCTACTCCATCAATGGTTACATAATGGAGGGGAAGTTGCAGTGCCACGGCACGCTTGGACAGTGTCCCTGCAGCTGTCCTGGCAGGGTGCCCTGAGGCCACTACCACAGCCACTGGTAAGCTGGTGGGCTAGGGGCCTCAGATCCATTGCCTGGACATGAGACTGTGCAGTGGGTGGGGCCTGTGGTAAGTTCACCTCCCTTTATTATCACTGACTATGACTAAACACAAGAATAAGCTTTAAAGCAAGCCTGAGGACATTAAATCACCCAGGGGAATGAGAGTGAGTTCATGGAATATGGGAAGTTTGAGGGGAAGAGCAGGGGAAGTCGTTGAGGCATTCAGTAGGAGGTGGGTGGATGTGGCATGTTTGCAGGAGTCTGGTACAGGGATGAATCAGCCAGAAAGACTGTTAGGAAGGATTGCTACTATAAGTTGTTTTGGCAGGGGGGGACAGACGGATATGGGGATGTGGGTGCATTGGTTGCGGAGAAATGGGTGGACTATGTTATGGATGTTATAAGAGTAAGCAATAGGATATTGGTAGTGAAAATTTTGTTCGGTGGAATGATGATTGCAATTATATCAGCATATGCTCCATAGGCAGGCTTGGATGAGGTAGAGAAGGATAGATATTGGGATTACTTTAATACGTGTAGTAGGTAGAATGGGGGATGATGAGATAGTGGTTTGGGGAGAGGACATAAATGGTCATGTAGTCAGCTCAAGGTTATGAAGGAGTACATGGGGGATGTGCATATGGTATAAAAATGTGGAAGGGGAGGGAATACTTGAGTCTGGGGGGGGAATGAATATGATTGTCTGCAACACACATTTTAGGAAAAGAGAGAGCAGGTTGATTACGTATGAGTCTGGGGGAAATAGCAGACAGGTTATTTTCTGGTCTGGAGGGTTGATAGGAGGTTAGCGAGGGATGTTAAAGTTATAGGATGAGAGGAGTGTGTGCAGCAGCACAAACTATTGATTTGTGACATGGTGCTTAAAGAATGAGTGATGAAGAGGACACATGTACCAAGGAGGAAAATATGGAAGCTGGAAAACCAAGCAGTAAGGGATGCCTTCTATAGTGAGATGAGGAGAGTGGTGGCTGAACAGGGAGTCATAGACAGAGGTGTTAATGAACAGTACAGAGCCCTTTAGAACAACCTCTCGAGAGTTACTGATACAAAATGCGGTTGGACAAGAGGCCCATCAAGACATAAAGAAACTGGTTGGTGGGATGAGGGTGTAGAAGCCGCAGTTAAGGAGAAAAGAAGGCCCTTCCGGGAATGGAAGAAGGGTGGTAACAAGGAGGAATACTTCGCTGCCAAGTGTAGGGCTAGAAGAGAGGTATAAAGGGTGAAGTCTGAGTCAGAGGCTTTTACTTGATAACCTAAATCATTGGGAAGGAAAAATATGATATTTAAGGTGGCAAATCGGGTGAAGAGCGACAATCGGGATATTATAGGTAAGCAGTGTGAAGAATGATGAAGGAAGGGTAGTGGTGAACAGTGGGGATATTAAACATGCATGAAGAGAGCATTACAACCAGCTGTTGAAAGAGGAGTTTGACTGGGATAGGGAAGGTTTGGAGCCACAAGATCCAGTGTTTGGCCCTTGGCCTTTGATTGACACTACTACTGTGAGTGAGGCAATAGACAGGATGCATGTGGGGAAGGCAGCAGGTGTGTCTTGGTTGACTGCCGAAATGTTGAAGGCCTCAGGAAATAGGGGTAAGGTTAGTCACTGACCTGATAAATATGATTATATATGAGTGTGTTGTCCCAGATGATTGGCTGAAGAGTGTAACTGTAAATGTGTGCAAAGGGAAGGATGATGCCCTGGAAAGAGGAAATTATAGAGGTATAAAGCTTTTAGATCAGATAATGAAGGTAATGGAGAGAGTTCTAGAAGGTATGATTAGAGAAAGAGTGAATATCAATGAGATGCAGTTTGGGTTTATGCCAGGCAGGGGGACCACTGATACCATATTCATTGTTTGACAGCTTCAGGAAAAATATATTGGAAAGAAAAGGGAACTGTACTTTGTTTTCGTTGATTTGGAAAAGATCTTTCACAGTGTCCCTAGAGAGGTAGTGAAGTGGGCAATGAGAAAGCTTGGGTTGGAGGAGTGGCTGGTTAGGGTGGTTATGGTCATGTATGTGAGTGGATGGTTAGGGTGGTTATGGTCATGTATGTGGGTGGCTGGTTAGGGTGGTTATAGTCATGTATGTGGGTGGCTGGTTATGTGGGTGCTCGCACCCAGGTAAGAGTGAATGGAGATTTGAGTGATATGTTTTCCGTGAATGTCGGTGTGCATCAGGGGTCAGTTTTGAGTTCCTTGTTGTTTATCACTGTACCTGAAGCCCTCTCACGTGGCTTCAGAAATGGACTCGTTTCGTTTTTGAAGGCTGCAACGTGCTTGCATGCGTCGGCCTTTTTGGTTTGGAGCGTGTAGCATTTTATGACCGGATGCCCTTCCTGATGTCTACCAATGACCCTTGGGTGGATTCGATCCTCCGACCCTACGGCCAGAGCGGAGCGCTCTAACCCACTGAGCCACGGCTGCTACATTCATAAATAGAATCTGGGAAGCGGTGAACCCGATACCTACACCTCAACTTTAACGATTGCGATGATTCGAACCAGCGCTTGTAACTGCGTGAGTACAGCAGCTTACCAACTAAGCCATCTAGGCTCCCAAGGAGCAACGATTGAGACAACCTGGTAAGGGCGTGGTGAGGGCTGCTGAGGGCCAGGGACGTGTAAGGGGGCGAGTGTACTGCCCTCCTCACTGCTACACGCACTGTGAGCTAACTCTCCCTCTGTCGCTCAAGGAAGAGGTCAAAGAAACGGAGGCGAGTATGTGGTCAGGGTGGAACATTAGACACGTATGGTAGTGCCAAGCCGCTGTAGCTTCCTTCATATCGCCTCCCGTGGGAAATATTGTATGCTGATTTCGTGTTGATTGCAGAGAATGAAAAGGAGGCGGAGGAAAGATTTAGGAGGTGGAGAGATGGTATGGGGCACAAGGGCCTAAGGGCAAATGCAGATAAAACAAAAGTGATGATATCTAGGGTTGGTGGCAGTACAGTCAAAGAAGAGGGAGAGTGGCCATGTGCAATTTGCCACAAGGGCGTGGGAAGTAATTCCATCTTGTGCTGTGTTTGTGATAAAAGGGTGCACAAGAGATATAGTGGTATTAGAGGTAGACTGCGAGATAATGCTGATTTTATGTGTGTGGCGTGTTGGGGAGAGCAGGTGGAGATTGTCAGGCATGAAAGGACTGAACTTGCTGGTGAGTCTCTTGAGTGCGTGGAAGCATTGTAGAAGCATTTTGTTATTTGGGAGACATGTTATGTGCTGGAGGTGGGGCTGGAG
Organism: Birgus latro; assembly: GCA_018397915.1. Taxonomy (NCBI): domain Eukaryota; kingdom Metazoa; phylum Arthropoda; class Malacostraca; order Decapoda; family Coenobitidae; genus Birgus; species Birgus latro. The sequence continues at coordinate 11,692 of JAGKTI010022745.1, forward strand.
CTAGCTCTATGGCTAGGGTGGGAAGTGGTTGGAAGAAGTTCAGGGAGCTGTTGCCTCTCCTGACACAGAGAGGACTCTCCCATGTCCTAAGGGGTCTTTGTATGCAGCATGTGCTAGAAGTATCATGCTGTATGGCAGTGAGACCTGGGCAGTAATGGGAGAGGATATTCACAGGCTCAAACTAACAGAAATGACAAAGATTAAGTGGATGTGCAGTGTGTCACTGCGTGCAAGGCCTGGGGGGGGCAGAGTTTACGATGAAAGAGTTGAGAGGTAGGATGGGACTGGAGTGTATTGGTGTTGTGATAAGGATAGGTAGACTGAGATGGGTTGGGCATGTAGAGAGGATGAGGGATGATAATTGGGTGTGGAAGGTGAGAAGTGTTAATACTGGGGTGGGGTTGCGAGGGGTAGACTGAGAAAGACGTGAGACGAGGTAATTAAGTGTGACCTCAGGGTTAAGGGACTGAACAAGGAGGCTGCCATAGATCAAGCAGCATGGAGAGCTGCCATTAGGTGACCAAAGCCGACACATGCAAGCATGTTGGAGCCTTAATGAAAACGGTATTGTACAGTCCTTCTCATATGCCGTTTCCATTACTGTATATTCACAGCAATTAACTGACTCACATGTCCCCTACTACTCCAGAAACAGTCAGTTCATCATATATCAGGAATTATATATTCCTTACCTTGACTTATCATTCTTCTCATTGCTTTTAAAATATAAGCATTCCCCCCCCACAATACGATCCATCACTATACAATACCCTGCCTAGGCAACATGAAAAAATTAACACCCTTCCCTGCCTATCAATGGCCAGTCCCTGGTTATCTGATGGGTTTTGTTTGTTTTAATTGATTTTGATGATGTTTTAGACAAAAGTTTGTGTTTAGGTTGATTTATAAACTGTTTCTAGACTTAGATTAATGTGTTTTAGTAATAGGTGGGGTACAGTTGATTTTTTCCAGACTTAGTTTGATGATTTTCAGAATTTATTTTTGGGTTTAGGTGAGTTATAAACTGCTTTTAGGCTTAGTTTAGCTTGTTTTATGGTTATTTGGGGGTTTAGGTAGACTAGAAACTTGTTTTTGGACTCATCTGGGTGGGATTTGGGCTTGGATGGGGGGGAGGGGGTCCTAAGATTCCCAAATGCACTCCTAGACTTTCTGTTATAATGTCCCCATTTAACAACACCCTGGCTCAACGATGGGTTTTCTAAAATGTATCTCATAGTCATAGCAGGGATGACATTTATTTAGCATACATAACCATATTACATAAGTTTTGCATTAATTTTGGTCACCCTTATTTTTGTACAAATGCACAATCACAGCTTTCATCCACTAAATGGTGCAACTGCACTCATCCAGGTATTCTGACTCATTAACAGCACGTAATTAATTATACTATACATTTAATCACAAACGCATATACTGTACCTCAGCAATACCCATTATTTTCTCATTCTTCAACCTCTTCACGGCATTCTTCACTTCTATTACTGTCCTATTCTTGAGCTCCACATTCCATCTTGGTGCATGATCAAATCAAATCATGTTTACCATATCGTGCTCTCATCATTCGCATTCATATTTTCTTTCTTTTTCTTCTTCATTTTTCTATATTCATAAAGACCAAAGCAAATCATGTTTACCACACTGTGCTCTCATCATACCCACTCACACTGTCTTTCTTTTTCTAATTCATTTTTCTACATTTTCATATTATTTTCTTTTGAAAAAACCATCCGTAAACAAGAGTACAGACAATTTCCACAAGCTAACCTTTTCATTAGACACTACAAAATCCAGTGCTTTACTTGCACTGGTACTGGAAATAACAGATTTAGGAAGAGGGGAGGGGGGCATACAGCTCCTCTATTTTTATTTTTGGCATATCAATTATTACTTATGATACACCCTGTCTGTGATAAGTAGTTTTGGATAAAGATTCCTTATTTCAGTGATCAGCATTAAATGCTATGCTTGCTAATGTAAATACTATTGTACTCTTCTAACTAAAAGAATTAATATATGTACATCTTGATTTGATTTCAGGGAGCTGTTGCCTCTCCTGACATTGAGAGGACTCTCCTTATGTGCTAAGGGGTCTTTGTATGCAGTATGTGTTAGAAGTGTGATGCTGTATGGTAGAGAGACCTGGGCAGTAAAGGAAGAGGATATTCGCAGGTTTAAACATACAGAAATGACAATGATTAGGTGGATGTGCAGTGCGTCCCTGCGTGCAAGGCCTGGGGGAGCTGGGTTTACAATGGAAGAGTTGAGAGGTAGGATGGGACTGGAGTGTACTGGTGTTCTGATGAGGAGAGGTAGGCTGAGGTGGTTTGGACATTTGGAGAGGATGGGGGATGATAATAGGGTACAGAGGGTGAGAAGTGTTTATATTGGGGGAGGGGTTGGGAGGGGTAGACTGAGAAAGACATGGGACGAGGTCATTAAGTGTGACTTAAGGGTTAAGGGACTGAACAGGGAGGCTGCCAAAGACCGAGCAGCATGGACAGCCGCCATTAGGTGATCAAGGCCGACGCATGCAAGCATGTTGGAGCCTTCAAAAATGAAAACGAAAACGAAATAGTATGTCTGCTAGGAATCGAACACCCCCAACCCTTTTCCCCAGTAGTGGATCTGGTCATAATGGGTATTTTGTTTTATATCAACAGTTCAATCTACCACATACACTAATACCTCTGCACCCTCATGCATACTCTTAAAAGCAATATGCAGTTTTCTGTCTAATCTATATATTCTCCCCACTTATCACATTCCCAGTCTGTCTAATCTATCCCATGCCTTTCTCCAGATCCATGAAAGCAACATTCTGTACATTACTACTAAACTAACTATGCAGTCAGTAACACTACTTCATTCATAATATCTTCTGGATAAAGAACTGATATGGAATAAACCATAATTCTTACCTTCAATTCTTCAGTCGTTTCTTCAAGTTTCTGCTTCAGGCTGCCAACCTCACTCTTGGACTGTGAACGAGCCTGGCAGAGTTTGTCAAACAGGGACTGTCTCTCTTCCTCCAAACACACCAGCTTCTCCTTCAGGTCAATATTTTCCAGTTTCAGCTGCTCAATGACCTAAACAGCCAAGAAAGTTTACAAATGAAATATCACTTCTTTATCATCCCTACAGCTAATTTTACAGTATCTAAGGTAACTAAAATTGTCTTCTACTGTAGCTGCCTGATCATAATACAAGTAAATGAGCCTCAACTGAATGGATTGTTGACAGTGTGTGCCACCGCCACTGCTGTCGTCATCAATCAATCAATCATCATCAACCAATCAATCAACCATCACCATCATCAATCATCATCATCAAAATCAATTTTCATCATCATAATCAATCACCATCATCATCATCATCATCCAAACCTCTTTTTCCCACCTATGGAAAG